>VWZI01013027.1:120827-199729 GCA_013396835.1 Psilopogon haemacephalus | reverse complement strand
CCCCACAGCAAAGGCCCGCCCGAGTATGGCACTGCTCGATCGCCGACTGGTCGAAGACGACGTTACTCAAGCCAGAGCCGCTTCCTATTGGATGTCTGGCCTGCTTATCACGAATCCGCCCGGAGGGCGGACATGTTTTGACTCTCCTGCTCGGCGGATTGCACCGCCCTGCACGTCAATCAACCCCAGGCAGAGCTCCGATTGGCCAATGCCTGCTGCGGCTCGCGGACCCCTATTCTGGGAGCTGTAGTCTTCTCAGCCGCCGCCGCCTGCCAGCTTCGCCGCGATAAGACGACAGCCCCCAGGATGCCCTGCGCGGCGTTCTGCTGATAGTAAACAAGACTCATAGGGACACGTGTACCCTCGCAGCTGGTGGGGCCTGTGCCGTGGGGGACGGGGGGCGACGGTGAGGCTGGCGGCTGGTTGGTCCGTCCCCCTGAACCCTGCAGCGTAGAGAGACGCTACCTGACATGGTGGTGCCACGAGGGCAGCAGAGGAATAGCCGCCGTGGTCTTCTGGGGCGGGAGACCCTTTTTGGCTCCCACAGGTCGCGGGGCCAGGCGAATCTCGGGCCCCGAGATGATGGCGGCGGCGATGACTCATGGCGTTAGCGTGGAAAGGGTGACTGGGTCACATTAACGATCGCCGGGTGCACTGTACTTTGGTGATTTACCACCGTTAATTAGCGCTCCGGCACGCTGTTACGAAATGGGCCCTGCTCCCTTTTCACCAAATAAAGAGTGTGGTGTGCTGAGGTTAAGGGAAGTTACTAAAGGTCAGAGAATGAGTCAGCAGCAGCGTTTGGTCTCACTCCAACCTCTTGCCCCACTTTCGTTTCATAAAAAGGCAGTGGTGGTAGCTCAGGTTCAAATTTAAAAGTTGTTGGGGAAAAGAGCTGTGGTGTTGGGATTTTTCCTTTGTTTTTGTTTTAAATCTGTTCTGGTTTAACAGACCGTTAGTGTTTTCTGGACATTCTCATACGTGTATTGCTAAAATAAGAACCTGGTTTGGTTCGATATGTTTTACTGTCAGAGAATTTAGACTTTGAGATACTTTGAGATTTCCCCACTGAGAAAGTGCAGAGATAAGAACAGACTCTGAGGTCAACCCCTCAACATAAAATAGATTGCTATGCATGATTCAATACAAAGCAAACACACGCAATCATCAACGGGATTTTAGAAATGGGGAGATTTCAAGATGTTGCAACTTTTGGCATTTTTTCCAAGCAAAGCATTTCTTCCTTGTCCTGTTTTCATCATCACAATCCCATGAATGTGTCCTAAATCCTGTATCATAGCTTTTGTTGCAATTTGGTACCTGCAATAGTTTTGACTTAAAGGCATGCTAAAGTTGGGCCAAAAGGGCAACAATTTAACTTTTAAAATTTAAGCAGAAGTGGATCCGTATTTAGAGTTCTCTGACAGCTGTGCCTCATCAATGGTGCTGGTAGTGGCCACTAGAGGGGATGCTGGGTTTGTTGTTTCTACAGATGAACAAGCATAATGCAATTTAAAAGAAAAATACTACGAAATTACCCACCCTGAAATTATACTTAGCATCTACACGTACTCGGTATGCAGATATACTTGGCTTATCAGTTTAATATTTGGCTTTTCCAAGAAGTAATAGTTAGCCTGTTAGTAAAGTCATTGCCAGCTGTAGGCATTACTTTCAAAACCATGCAGCATCTTCTGCAATGTGAATTGGAAATTACTACTTTTCATATATATATATATGTGCAAGTTTAGTTTGAAACCAACTTGCACATATAGTTTGAAAGAGTAGGAAAACCAGTGCCATGGAATTTAACTAAAAATATTCTCTGCTTAATCATGTAACAGAGCCACACTTCACAGATCGTTTTCCCAGCTTGTAAACACAGGAATTACTTGAACAAATGCCTCCAAGAAAAGTCTGAAATTTAAGACTGAGGTTAAGTGACTAGACAGATTATTATAATACCAACTGTCTAATGCTATACACAACAAGCTCAAATGATTTCCTTTATTTAGAATACAGGCTTTTCTTAACTGATATTTCTTGATATAAGAAAGCTTTCATGACATCCTCTAAACCACGTTTTATTAATAAATTGAAAACTAGTAAACCAGGAATCGTCTTTTTTTACCCCACAATAATATTAAATTTAAAGCTATGCTCCTTCTTCCCCATCCCTTTTCTCTTTTGATCTCCCATATGTATCCAAACAGCCTTTAGGCTCTTTGGAAAGAGACCTAAGCTTCTTGAATTTTAAAAGAATTTTACAAGAATTTTACTGTGAATTCTGCATTTCCAGATCAAGGCTTGGCAGAAGACCTGTGTATACAGATGCCACTGTTCTGCATAGAGGTTATTCTGCTTGTGGGTACAGCCACTTGCAAGATAAAATTCACGGTTCACTCTTCTGAAAGCTCCATCATCTGCAGTGTGGAAGGTGGACCAGATCAAACCTAGAGAAGACAGAAAATCCTGTCTTAAGCCTCATCACATTCTTCAGAAACAGCCTGTTGGCCTAGGGTTCATTGTACTTTGTTACAGAGCACATTTCCACTCCGTTATGTACTTTTATCTTCCCAAAATGAAAAGCATTTTCTCCAAATCAAATGTGAAGGCTCACAGTTCTCTATAAAACCTTCTGCATGTTAGGTTTGAACCCCAGTTCTCTGATAGCCATATGCCCATATTTCAGATACAGATCTAGACAAATAAATCCATTGCTGAGTTACAGCATCACACTGAGTTACAGTATCACACCCTCTGTGACATACCTGGAAGGCACAAAAATATAAGTTCTACCTAGAACCGAGATTTAAATCTTGTAAAATGAGTGTGTCTGAATTATTTTGAGGTTCTAAAATCAGACATATAGCAGCTTTCTTATTTTCAAATCTACCTTTTCTCCTTTGGATACAGTAAATTGACATTTCTTCATTGAGGATGTTAGAGAAAATTAGTATAAGGAGAGGTAGTCCATGCAGTAGATGGCAGCAGGACACATAAAACTGTATCAAAGCTTCTTACTAATCCCCTTGGTTGAAATCAAATATCTAACTTCTGAATTTCAGCATTATTTCAATGCCATAGTCCTTGGTCTGTATGCCTAGTCTCTCATTAAATCATTACTCCCCCACCACATACCCTGCCTTGTGTTACTCCATGCCCAAAATAAATAGGTGCTCAGAGAATGAATCAATATTGTGTGCAACATGGACACTGTTGGCAGCTTTGATGATTCAGTTGCTTCTGGTAGAAAATAAGGTAGGGGACTGAAAAGATGTAGTTTTGAGTTCTTATCACATTATGGATGGCTACCGAGAAGCACAAAATAAGCAGGAGGGACTACACATGTAGAAAATAAAGGTAGCTATTTACCTGTTAAAATTATCAGCCAGAAAGTTAAGAAACCACAAGGCAGATTTTTAAAAAACATATTACAAAGTCATATTAATAAAGCATATATTATATACTCACTTTGTGCCTGTCTCCACTTTTCATCTCCCCTGTCCAAAGCCAATGTCCTGTCATGCCCTTATTATACAGCTGCTGCTGACTCTCTGAAATACAGCATGTAATTATTTTTTCTACAGCCACCCTCAGTAATTAACTAAATACTCCCCAGACATCAGAGCAACCTTGATCATCAGAGCTGCCACTTCTGCAGCTTCAGTTCTGCAGCCACTCTGCCAGATGCTCTCATATCACTTTTCTCCCTTCACAATGACTGTTGCATCTCCTAAAGCTTTTTTGCACTCATTTCCTGTTCTCACAGCCTTTTGTAGCAAGATGCAATGATGTCTGGCTCTCTCCACCTTCCTAAGAACAACTCTAGGCATGTTCAGCCCCATATTCCACCTCTTTAATCTTCTCACAGAGGATGCCATTGGGAATGCAGAGCAGACAATCAGAGGACTTGTTGCTCCCAGGAAAACAGTTTTTCTTGACTTCAGTCATCTCCTGTGGTGGTTCAAGCTGGAGAGAAACAGAGTAAGTAACAGGCCAGATTTTTTTTTTTTCTTCCAAGACAAGTTGGGAATTAACAAGAGATTTATTTCTTGTCATTATGACACATTCCAGTTTTAGCTAAACTTTTATTGCCTACAAAGACAGAGCAAGACATAAAATTACAATAGTATCAGGAAAGAACAAAGACCTGACACATCAAGAAACAATCTAGAAGGGCAACCCTCTTTCCCAGGTCAAAGTTTGCAGAAAAACAAGACAAAAAGAAACTACAGATGATCTATAGGTTCCCTTTATGCTAGCTGGTTAATTAGTATGTCAGGGAGTGTTCCTACACACTGGAACACAGTCATCTCTACTGTAATTTTTAAATAATTTTTGATGGCTTTTTCAAAATCAAACATTTATCAGAACTGAGCTTTCAGCATCTTCAGAGATGTGGAGGGCCAAGGTCCTGGTAATTTACTTGTCTGCTAAGGAATTAGTCCTCCACAGAGACCTGCACAGAGTGTTATCCTTTCCCAGTACTTCATTGCTGCTCAACTGAAATAATTCAGTACCTCCAAAGGCGGCAGCCAAAGTATTTATACCACACCACAATGCTATTTTTAGGCCATTCTAATTTGATTTACCTCAATAAGAAAAAGTTTAGTAAGCAGATACTGTCACAATGGTCTAGTATATCTTAGTATCAGAGTTTTTGATATGGTTTGAACTGGGCATAGTTTCTTTCATATAATAGTTTGGCCTTTGTCTTTTCCCTGATCCCACATTGCATACATATACCTCTGTCATTTCTAAGAAAAACACAACTCTACCCATGATATTTGCAAGTCTATAGCAATGCCATTATTGCACTCCAGCTCAGCTTGGTTTGCCATGGTAAAAAGGTCAGGGACAGGACAAAATGGGTGACAGAGTCAGTGCCCCATTCAACCAGACTACTGTGTCCCAGCCTGGACCCAGCCAGTCACTCTGCTTGCTTTTACATCCCTCTACTGCCACTGGCCCTTCACTTGGCTGTCAGAATAAACATAATTTAGAGGCAAAGAGGGAAATATAGGGAAGGAAATGTTTAAATGCAGTTTTCTTCAGGCTTATGTCCTACCCAGACTGTTCAGCTGATCAAGCAGATGATGAATTGAGAGTAGTATCGAGACTGCTTGTCTCCTTCTGAGCCAAAACATAGACTTAAGATTTTGAAAATAGCCTTGTTGATATATCTGATGGAAACGCAGCTCTTGGAGTGATTTGAAAATGATCCCACACTTTCTAAGACAGTCAACAGCACAGATCGGTACATACTCAACACAGAATAAGATTAATTTCTCCAAGAGAAAACTGCAGGAATACTTGAGAACTATGCAGGAAAGTATCTTAGAAACTAAAAAAAACCCAACAAAAAACCAACACCCCATCATGTGTATGAATGGATAGAAAGAGCTTTGAACTAACAAAAAAAACTTTTGCAAGAGCATATAAGAGAGTCAATGCTGTGGCAAACTACATTCAGCAAAGCACTTTGTTCAGCGAAAGCTGAAAAAAGGATGACTAGGAATCTGATATGCCAAGTCTGTGAAGGATGACCAGCAGATACTGATTTTGCACATCTGGGAAATTTTGATATAAAAAAAATAATGCTTGCCATGTAAAGTATGACATAAATTATAAAATGACACAAATTGTGATGTAATTTGACAAGCCCTTACATACTTAAAGCACCAAACATACAAAACAAAATAAAACCACAAACATCAAATCCACCATTCCAGCAAGGACCGGAACAGTCTTCTTTGAATACAAAAGAAAACACATGGAAAAAAAGATGGAGTGACAGTGGTTTAGATTGCACATGGTTGCACAATGCTTTTTACAGCTTTGTCCCAAGAATTCCACAGGAGATCCAAAAGGGAATTATTTTAGAAGTGTTTATTGCAGATGAACTTCAATGAAATCTCATGAAGCAAAAACAAATGAGATGTCTTAAATGACAGTATCAGCACTAGGACCAAGAAAGCTTGCTGACTCAAGGTTTGTGTCCTGTGATCAACGGAGGGCTGTGGTCATTTTTTTTCTCCCATAATTAAGGCATTTGTAAATATTTGCTGCCATGTGGATTCTCTTTTGCATTCCAACATGTAAGTGCTTTTCATTACAGGATTTCCCTCAGACTTTTCTTGCCCTGCCTAGCAGGGCATATTTTTCAACAAACTCATTGGAGCTTTTTTTTTTCCTTCCCTCTTACCCACTTTTAGAACATATCCATCTGTCAAATCCATTTAAATCATTTGCAGAATGATAAATTGTTGGTAAGGCTGGAGAGAGAGGGAAGAAACAAACTTACCAAATAATTCCCTTTAGCAAACTGACTACAAACAAGGACAGTAACATTTTTTTAATAACAGAATCATTGGGTAACCCAAGTATGGACATGGGTAGTCTCATAAGATAAACAGGACATAATATTTAAAACTATTCGAATTTATCTACAATTTTTAAAAGGTCATTAAAAGTCAATTATTTGGTATAATTTCCTTCTTAGGAAGAATACTCATCAGATTTGTGGCTGTGAAGACTGGTATGTTTTAAGTGTACAGATGTGAAGATCCAGGAGAAATCCAAGTGCTGACTGATGAAAGATAAAATGATTTGGATGAAAATGCCAAAGTAACAATTTATTACTGCTAGTTAAACCCACCTGAATTTACCAACAAAGAAAATCCCACAAATCATTCCGTCTCCAAGAACAACACAATAACACTGCTGCAACAGGAAGCTGTACCATGGGACTCAGAAAATCTAAGGTCTCTGATTATCTTAAATGTGTCACTCCTCAGCTTTTTCTCTGCTATATACTACAAACAAATATTCAAAGTAGCTATGAAAATTCCCACACCAACATGTCATCATCTGTTTTCACCAGACATAGCAGCTGAATAACATCATTTATGAAAGTATGATGAATTATGAATGTTTTAATAAATAAATAGGTAATTTTTAACTTTATGATAATGGAATTCAAATGCAACAGTATCATTAACCATAGGGTTTTTTATATAAAAGTGTTGTTTATTATAAGGAAACTTTGAATATAACCAACAATATTGAAAATATTGTGACTGGCATTTATGGCCTTGATTGTTGATTACTGCTGTACAAGTAATTTCTAGCATTTTTCTTAATCATATCAAGCTAGTGCGAAATACAGGTAGCCTTTAGAGATGAAGCATACAGAATGACAAGAGTGCAGATTTTGGTTACCTGGCATTTCCTCCTGGTGTAACAAGCTTGACTTTATCCATAGATCAAAAGTACAAAGGAAAGTTATCACATTTGCAATTATTCATACCAGGTTTTTAGATAAAAAAGAAATAAAAACCCTTTTGTAAATTTTGCTCAGATTGGGTTTTGTTTGGAATCTGATTTATAATTCATACCATACTGTATGATATAAATTATATATTGTTATTATATTATGCAATCATAAGGTCATATGCATGTATGATTATATAAATCGTCAGAGTATATCACTAACTATAGGATAATAATTACATCAACATACACAAACATAATGTCATTAGAAAAGTCATTATCTAAGAAGGAAAGGTGTTTGCAACAGGGCAGAAGCAGCCTTCCTACCATTCTTGTATCATTTTGGCAGAACTGCTGCCAGTTGCCATTATGTGCACTAGTTTTCCCATGTACATTAAGAGACAGGTCAGTAAGCAGTATTAAAATTGGATTGTGCCTGAAATTTCCAGTCACAGACCCTTGTAAGCAGTGATCTCTGTGCTCCTAATTAAGCTGATACTCTCTTTTTGTCAGTCTCAGAAGGTATCTCATGCTATCACAGCTATAAAGATATTATATTGTGATGACCTACATGTTTTTAAAAGCAGGGTGTTACCTTTAACAACGACTTGTTTTCCAGATTTGGGCAAAGCTTCTGAAATATTGATCTTTCAAATTAAAAATGTTTTTTACTTCCTGATAAGTGTTTTTCCACAGACAAGCTTAGCTTAGCAAGGTTTTTAATATCAATATCAATCACTTGAGTAACTGAATCTGGTCTTTGATACCTAAGACTTGACTGCAAGAAGAGAGATACACAGAGATTGATTTGAAATAGGTAAAAGATTAACAGATTAAAAAAGTTGAAATCTAAATAAAATCAACTAGTGAACAAGTATAGATAGAGCAGACAAAATGCATAAATATAAAACAATGGAGAAGGAAAACAATATAGATTATGTATGATTAGGTAGAACATGATAATGACCTATGCCTCAGCTTTTAAAGCATTAAGGTTAATTTGTAAGCTGTCCTCACTCTAGACTGTACAGAATACATGTAACTAATAAAAAATGCTGTTTATTGCAAAAATATACAAGTCCTCTAAATTGCATAAAATATTACAATGTCGTGCTGAAACGTGACACATTAAACAAAGAGGACTTTAAAGCAAATTACGAAATGTTAAAAATCAGGTCTGGGTCATGAGCATTACACAAAATGCATTGTCATGCTTTATCTTACAATTAGTCTTGTGGTTCACTGTATCTGTGATAAACGCAACATAAAATCATGACAACTTTAATAGTCAGAAAGTAGTATCTACTGTATATCTTCTGTATTAATACATATAAACACTTTGTGTGCACTAATACTTTCAACATACCACATTCGAACTAACAGTCTTTCCAGAAAAGTCATAACCTTTTTGAAGAACAGATGTTTTAACAAGTTAATTGCATGTGGGTTTAAAAAAATCTATTACGTAAGGAAATTTGCTGTGTTAAAGGACTTGATTTTCAAAGGTGCTGCGCTACTGCGAGTTACCTTCATGCCAGATGAAACCACCAATGCTAAACCCCTTTGAAAACAAAGCCCATA
The DNA here is from genome assembly GCA_013396835.1 of Psilopogon haemacephalus. Taxonomy (NCBI): domain Eukaryota; kingdom Metazoa; phylum Chordata; class Aves; order Piciformes; family Megalaimidae; genus Psilopogon; species Psilopogon haemacephalus. Next base: position 190,873 of record VWZI01013027.1, on the reverse strand, counting down.
ATTTATTAAATTTCTGTTTTGTTTATTAGTATTTTCACTGTAATAAGTCAAAAAAAATATCCCAAAACCAACTCTTAAAATCACAGAAAATGCTTGGCATCTATAGGAAGAAAGACAATTTCTCAGTGGACTAACCACTACTGTGCTATATTCTTGTAACAGATCTGGTCGCTCCAATGTTTAGTTCATGCACTGGAATCAGCAATGTCCATGTTTGTTCCAAAGAGAGCAACTAGCTGTTCTTCATAGTTGGCAATGTTTCTTTTTAGAATTTCCTTACAAGGTCCCAAAAGCCTTTCAAATGCCTGCACGTCCATAACTAAGATAAAAGGAGAGAGAAGGAGAAATAATATTATCTGCTTGTCAGTTGAAACACTATCTTGGTATTTATGATACTCCAATTTACAACTTTATAATAGGACAGATTATTACTAAGGCCATATACTTTGCTCTGAAGAATATCACTTACCATAGCAAAACTAAAGTCAACCAAAACATTACTGTCTTAAAGCTTCATAAATAAACTTAGAATTTCTTGAACTTCTTATTTTGAAAATATTGTCATATTAAGATCTATGTCACTCAAGAGCTGCTGACGAAGTCTGGAGAAGCCTGAATTCCTCCACAGAATGTAGTTTTAAGACCCTTGCAATTTAAAAAAAACCTCATCTTTTGTTGATGTTGTTGGCTGTATTTGGGGTCTGACTTAACGTACTTCCTTTCTTTTCTCACTTGCTTCCATCCAGAGTGGAAATTGTAATATATATTTATTTCCCAGCAAATATGCAAAAAGTTTGAGACAGTAACTCAGATGCAGTATCAATACATACCTGAATATAGAGTATTTTTTATACCTGAACATATGATATTATCCTCTATAAGCCAGGAAGAAAACTTTGTATGTCAACCAATTTCCAATCTGGTGGCCTGCAGTCTCTTGGCTCCTGAGAAAAGTTCCGTATCTCTGCTATTTTGGAAGTGCCGAGATATAAGTGACTTACGCATACTGGGTAATGATACTCTTCGTCACCACTGCCTCTTACTCTTTCCTATCTATCAACTTTATTGCCTGATCATCAAGTGTGTTTGGAGATGAGGATGTTTAAAGCAAGTAAACAAGAAACTTTTTGGTTACTGGCTTGGTAATCAAACTGTCATTCAAGAATGACAAATCTATCTTTGGAGTTTCCCCACAATTAGACACAAATAATTAGGAGTTAAGTATCAGAGCATGAAAAGCAATGGATGTAAAGGGTTGTCTATGGAGCACAACTCCTATGGTCTTTGCTTTTTCCATACCTGAGACTATAGTGTGTCAGAATGATTACATTAACAGTTGGTGAAGACAAAGACTTTGTTACAGCTTAAGCTGTGATAACACAGGATAAGAGTTTTACCACAGTTATTTCCTGGATGAGAGTCAGTCTACTGAGCAAAGAAATACTTTACCTTTCTACAGAGTTATTAGGCATTTATCTGATGGTTTGTAACAATACTCTCTATACCATCCTTAAACAATTTTTACTTCCATGCAGAAATAATGTAAATAGCACTGCACAGTAATAGATTATGTACTTAAACAGTCTTAAGGCTTGAGGCCCCAGCCCCTGGAGAGGTAAATGTTATATTCTGGAGAATGACAAGAGTTCACAACAAAAACAACCAAACAGACTACATATAATTTTATAGTAGATACAAAATATTACTATTATAGACATAAAATACCTAAACATTTGACAGTGCCAAGGGCAAATGCTGAAGCAGCTCGTGGTTTGTTAGTTACAAGAGCAAGTTCTCCAAAGTATTGTCCTCTTGAGCATCGAGCTATTTCAACTGCTCCATTCTCTTCTACGTCTTGCTTACCCTGAAATAGCATGTAAAAAAAAAATTAAAAAGAAAGAAAGAAGACACAGAGTTCAGGATTGCATAAGCAAAATTAGTTAACAATGGTAACATTACTGGTTAACTCTTAGAACATATCAAGATTTTTTAATAGATAAAATTCTGTGGTTTAGAGATATTTACCTTCCTTGTCATTATAATCCTTACTTCTCCAGATTCCACAATGAAGAAAGAATCGGCCAAATCACCCTGTAGAAGAAAAAAATTAAAAGTAAGTAAAGGAAATGTGAAATTTACAGAATCACAGAATGGTAGGGGTTGGAAGGAAACTTTGGAGATCATCTTGTCCAACTCCCCTGGTAATGCAAGGTATGCCTAGATCAGGTTGCACAGGAACATGTCCAGGCAGCTTTTGAAAGTCTCAAGAGAAGAAGATGCCACAACCTCTCTGGCCAGCCTGTTCCAGTGCTCTGTCACCCTCAAAGTAGAGGAAGTTTAAGTGAGAAATTTCTGGGTTTTAGTTTCATAGTAATATTAAAACATTTGCAGCCAATGCCTTAAAACTTACCCTTTTGATGCCCACTGCAAAACAACTCACTTTTAATGTGAAAACCATACACTAGGCACATAATAATCAAAACAACTGTAACAGAACTGATGTCAAGGGCCTTTTCATAACAAGATCTAGATGACTGTGCATCATACAATGCTGTGGAAGATTTTAGGATACATATTCTTGTTTCTCCATCTTTGTACTCCTTCCAAATTACTTTCCTTACAGAATTTTCATACAAAAAGGGCTGTGTCATATCCAGTAATTATTATGGGGAAAGACAGTCTCAGTTCCCTACCCTGAAGAGTCTACCTCTGCATTCTTCATCAACAGATTTTCATATTTCAACAACAAACACAAATTAAGTTTTTAGTGTTCCTTATTGGAGGCAATAATTCTTTTATATAGTATACTCCAAAAGTGTTGACTCCCTTATTCATACCATCAAATAGGGATATTTTGCAAAGTACTGCAAGTGAAAAATTAGCTTCTATCACAAAATAGTCACCTCTCTTAGATGGGAATTTTTTGGTGTGTTTGATTCATCTGAGAAAGTAAAACATAACTTAAAAATATGTATCACCTATATATAATTGTTACCTATTGGAAAATTAAAAAAAATGTAACTAGAAATAAACTGTACCTGAGCAATGATCTGTTCTCCATCTTTGTACACTTTGGTGCCAATCACATCAACCACTTTTAAACGCTCAGATACCTTAATGTTAAAAAAGAAAATGTAAGATACACTTGGTTAACATTATGATATTTAGAAAGCTCCTTTTTATGAATCTTTGCAGAGTATCTTTATTTTCTTGTTTTGACAGTAGTTTAAAAACTGGAAGAACTGCTGAGTAGTATTCCAGAGGGCACATTATAGCCTTAACTGCTAAATGTTTTGATAGAGCTTCCATTTTTGTAGTAAATCTACATATCCCAAGTCTTCAGAAACTATTGCCTTGAAAAAAAAGCTATTATTTTACAACATCATAAGTTATTGTTTAACTTTATTAAGAGCTTGTAAAATTAAGTGCAAGAAAAAGAAGATAAAAGTAAAAAAAAACCCCAAAACAACACTTTTAAAAATATTTACAATAGTTCTTCATATTAAAAAAAAAAAACCATCAAAAATACAGTCATTCTCCAAAACAAAAGCACACACAATTTAATTGTGCACAGTATTTGAATTCCAAATTTAAAGTCTATAAAGGCAGGATTTTATTGGGTGCCTCTGATACAGCCATTAAAATAATACAGTAGAAATCTTACTTCTAATGATTTAAGGAATGGTAATGACTCAATAAAATTTTCATACATTCTTCTCTTTTTGGCATTATTTTTTACAATGATTCTTCGGAACGTTACCCTGTCCTGTAAACACAGAAAACAAGAGATTATTAACAGAACATTTCCTGAATATGCTCAAATTACCCAATTTTATTCAGTGTAGACAGAAAACCAGCTGGCTGGTCTCCCCATACAGTCAGTTGAGAAATATTCCTCTAGAGGTCAATCAAGAGCTCCTAAAGTTAAGCTCCTGACTTGATTCACACTGTGAAAAGCTTCTCTGCCCTCTGGGAAATACACACAGAGCTTACATAGGAGGGTAGAGAGTTCACCTTAAAACAGGTCGGCCACACAATGAACGCTGAGTAAGTAATTTAAGATATTTAAGTTTATTTGTTATCTGGAGGTCTTTTAAGTACTGATACATAGTCAAGGAGGTTTTTGTATTATTGTACCAATGAGAGCAAAACACATGGGTCTGGGTCTTAGGTCACAGTCCACTTTCTCGTATTTCAGCAAAACAAGACTCACTGCTACCCTAAACAGCCACCTGGGCATTCCTTAGTATTTGGCAATCCCAATAAAGCATACAGATGGAAAAAGGTATATACTGTTTCCTTCTCTTAACTTCATGTGACTGTGTCCTGGTGACAGACAGAGCTGCAATGCGTTGCAAGCCTTCACTGATACAGGTGGTGGGACCTACTGGCCAATACAACCCAATCCAATTTAAAGTCATTCTCATACTGTCCTAAACCCTGCTATGATCCCAGTAAGTTGGCTGAAAGAGATGCATTTTCCTTCAAGAGGAAAATGTTATCTTGGGATCAGTTATTAGACTGACATTATACATCTTGAAGAAGATGGTTATCCCAGTTTTACTATTTTGGTAAATTTATTACTGTTGTCAAAGACCCTGGTAGTATAGCATTGGTAAGTAACTTCATATTTGAATTTTATGCTGGAACCAAAGGCATTTCCTATCATGATGTGGGAAAACATATAATAAATTCATGTAAGTAATTGTCAAATGGCTTGCGATTCACAAAATTACCATCACAGTAAAATAAAACAAAATTAATTTAAAAAATCTCCATGTTGTCCTTAAGCCTCAGGTTTGCTTCTGCAGATTCTGGGTAAAGACAATATTGTATTGAGAGTTTTCAGGATTTCTAAAAATAAACTTTCTGAAATTATAATTAATTTTAAAAATATTGATGTAGAATACCAGTGCAATTTATGTAAGATAATTAAAGCAAATAGTATCTTACGTATTTCACTTACCAAACCCCAGATGGCACCAGGAGAAGTAGCTATAATTGTAGCTGCTCTGGGTGTGTTGTACATTAAGGCCAACTCACCAAAACTTCCTCGGTTATCGTAGGTTCCAACACACCTCCCAACACCATCGCATTTTACATAAATGTCATATGTACCTCTGTTAATAACATAGATAGATACAGTGAGCAGCATCCACTTGGGGTCTTTTCTAAGCAGCCTCTTATATTTTTTAATACCACAAATTCCAAATATAAGCACATGAAACATATGTTTGCTTTGTATTAAACACCTTGGTGAGACATCTCAATGACTTCCATAAATAGTAAAAGTACTTCCTTTTTAAAGGGAAAAATAGAGTTAATTACTTTTTGCAGTAACTCAGTTTAAATCTGACTGGATGTAAAATGATCTATGGATCACTAGAACTTAAAAATTAAGATCTAACCTAGCATTATTTTCTTAATTTTAAACACACTAACTAAAATGTAACAATTTTTTTTCAAAAATTGCTATGCTGTGATCATTGAAATAATAATATAAGTTATGTAACTTTTAAACTACTTTAAAGTAGTAATTTAAAATGTAATAGAAGAGAAGCAAGATACAAAATAAATGCATATGGAAAGCAATATAACATCATGAAATTAAAAAATTATCTCATATATTAAATAATAAAATATTTATCTCATATATCATACATTTGTCTCCATCATTAAATTAGTAACTTTTTTTTTTGCTTTGGGAATGCAGTAAAATCTATTATCTTGTGTAACATGACATAGCCATCCCCTCATCATGCTGAGCCACCATTCTGTTCAGCAGTACATATTTGTATGGTCCATGCTGATAAATCATGTAAATGTAATGGAAAAATCTGTACAGTAACTTTGTTGACAAGACACTTTGAGGTGATTCACTGTATCTAAAAACTGCAAGCCTGATAAAATACAGTGAAGGCCCTGCAGCTTTTTGGAGATGACAAACTGTAACCTCACAAAGCTGAAAAAAACACTGACTCTTCTGCTAAGAATCCTGACACACATCTATGATCTTCTGATTGAACAGTTCAGTTGGAAGCAACCTACAGTGATCATCTAGTCTAACTGCATGACCACTTCAGAGATGACCAAAAGTTAAAAGAATATTATTTAAGGCATTGTCCAACTGCCTCTGAAATGAAAGTGCCAAAGTAAATGCTCCTTCCAGATTCAGCAGTAATCAATAGCTAGGATTTTACTCAACTACCTTTTCTTTTTTTCAGTACAGATCTACAAGTGAAGAGTAATGACTTAGATACATAAGCCCTGTCAAATTTATCCCACTGTGCTTTAGATTTCTTTCCACGTGGAAAAAAAAAAAAACCCAAACCAAACACACCCCCCCCAAAAACAAACAAAACCCAACAAAACCAAACCAAAACAAACCCCTACAACAACAAAAACAAAAAAAACCAGAAGCCACTAACCCCCCCAAAAATAAAAATCACAAACTCACTCCCCCAAAAGCTTCAGCCTTTGGGATCTAGCAGTACATAAACAGGAGAAGGACACATTGCCATATGAAAAATCTGCCTCCTTTCAGAAACCTCACTCTTTAGGCCAGAGCTGTACTGGTTCTGTTTTATTTTCTTTTTCCCATACAAATATATGTAAGACTTAAATACAAATACATAGAAAAGCAGGGTTTTCTCAATAGAATTTTGCATTAAAATCATGCTGTAAGACACAGCAATTCACCTGTCAATGACGTAGAAGTTGTCACCATCATCCCCTTGATCAATGACATGTTCCCCCCCTTCAACCAGTTTTTCAAACATCGCATCTAACACCTGAGACATCTGCTCCTATTTAAAAGAACAGAGACAAATACAAGGAGTTACTACCTGCTTTAAAATTCTTACTGTTCAGGTTAAGTAACTGGCCAGCCTCACAATATGCAGATAAAAAAATGTTCATGGATGGAAATTACTCATGCTATTAAAATGTGTGGATCAATCAGAAGTGAGTTTTACTTAGTAGTCAGTATTAGCTTTTTCCTCTTCCAGCATTCAGAGACCACCTTCCCTTCTTATCCCTGCCAATGATAACATAGATCTTGTCTGCAATATGAATTGCTCATGGTCATCTAAAGACAGAATTTCACAACTGTGCAACATTAGGCAGTTAAAAGAAAAAAAGCCTCTATCCCTTATTGTAAACAATACACCTTTCTGGTTTTGTTTTTAAATGATTGCAAAATATTTGAGGCCTTGAGCAACCTGTTCTAGCGGGAGGTGTCCCTGCCAATGGCGGGAGGCTGGAACTAGATGATCTTTGAGGCCACTTCCAACCTAAGCCATTCTATGATTCTATTTTGAAAATCTAAATTAAACAGTGCCTGCACAATGGTGGGGTGGATCCAGCCATAAAGGCCTGCAGTGTTTGGCTTGAGGAAATAAATGCTGGAGTCACTGGGAAGCAGGCTTACACAAGGGTATAAAATTACTTTGTTAATTTGAATGGAGTACAAATATTTAGAGAGAGATGTTAACAGACTAAGAAAACATCATCATCTGAATTATGCCCATCCAATAAAAACAGAACATTAATAATATGGTTTGTCTTGTTTGGTGTAAATCTGCTAAAACTTAACTATTCACATCTGAATAAATCAAGCACTGGTCTCTTGGTGTATTAGTGAAAACATAATTCAGTAATTTAAATTTTATTTTCAGTTTATCAAGCAATATGGCTAAAATTCTGACAACAAAATTATCCTCTACTTACTGAAACTCATTAAGTACATATCATATTGGAACAAGCAGGTTCTAGAGAAAACCACAATAATGAAAATCCTATAGATTTAGATACATGTATAATTTACGATGGTTCAGTTCATAGCATTTCCAGCATCTGAAACAAGGCATTTGCCTCTCCAAACAAGACCAGCCTAAGCCAGTCCCCTGCAGTACTTCCCATGAGGAGACCTAATGTACTTGATAGCTCAGAATCATCCTCTCAGGTTCCTTTCCTTACACTGATGACAGAGATCTGCTATGACTCACAGTTAAATACTTAAGTTTTAGACAAATAAAATCAGATGGAACTAATTTCTTCACTTCCTCAAAGTTTCTTAAAATATTGACAGTGCCACGTTAATCAAGGATTTTTTTTAAATGGAAGCTAAAACCAATTTTACTTCACATTGTTCATTGTGTGGACACAAAGAACAACAGGATGGCAGCATCCATCCTCAATTCAGTTGATCATGGTAAAATACATCATGCAGCCTAACTAACCCAGAAAGGAATCATTTCACTGTCTCTGTTTAGTATCATTTTTTAGTATAGAAAGGTATGTATTTGCAAAAAGAAGAATCATTTTAGTAACAGTGGATGCATTACAGTTCATTTCAGAGAAGGAGAAAAGGTTGTGTATGTGCCATTGAGAAAGACTGAAAATAAAGTACAGGAGTTGCCTTTTAAAAACTTCCACACTTAACAGGTAATACTACTTTGGTCTTTTCAGTTCTCCCCATGTAAACTCAAAGAAACTCCTTCAGAATCTGCAAAATTGACCTATTATGAGTTAGTTTTCTCAAGCATTTAAAGCAGCACATTCCCTCCCCCTTGCTTTGCATCTGAATTGCAAAAGTGTTTCCCTAACCAACAGCCCTTGGCTGACATTTTAAAACAAGTAAGAACTTCTAGAATGCTTCACACTTTACTGAAACGTATAGACTATGTTACCCTCTAAATGCAAGCAATGTATGGTTATGGGCCCTGATCCTTGGAAATTAAAGTACTCCGGAGACATCTTGGAAAAAAGACTAAGCTGAAAAGATGGTTATTTGCACTACTGAAGGAATTATATATACAGTTATAATCTTTATTCAGCGTGTTTCATCATCAGTGATTTCAGGTTAAAACATAATCCCATAATCATGATAACAACTTTTCTAAAGGTAGATAGATCTACGACTTTTTTAGACAACAGAATAGAATTCACAATTCCCTTCTTTAAAAAAACTGTATTATTTACATACATTTCAGAGCTGCCTATTATCCACTGACATATTACATATATGTTTTAGCTTTCTAAATAAATTATAACTAACTTAAAAGAAAACTGGTCCCTTTCCCAAAGCTTTCTATGTAAAATTAAGACAAAGCAGACTGCAGGCATATGGTTTTTGTTTTTACTGTGAGAACTACAAAACTGGCTTCCTTGGCTTGCTCGGTGTGAATCCTTTTGATTCTGTTAGACTGAGGCTTAATGTACTGGCACTCTCCACAGTTACTTTGAAAGGATAAATCTGGATAATTTTAGAATTAAAAGGTTATTCTGTTATCATACACAGAATACCACATTATTCTGTTATTTTGTAAAATGGTGATGTCTGGAAGATTTTCTTCATGAAAGCAGTTCTAGCTTTAAAACAAATACACAGAAAATGAAAACAGGAAGGCTTTGCAAATCAGTGTTTGCAAATCTGCTATGTGTTATGATGTGGCAATCTGATAATCAATATTCAAAAGAGTAATACATGGAAAACGTGATAAAATTTTAACGGAAATAAAATGTATAAAGAATCTGAAGTATTAAACAGGTATGTTGTGCAATCTTTGAGAGTTATTCTAAAATTTCACAATCTTAACATAGTTCTCTCGAATACAATAAAGCATCTCTTTTAAGGATAAGGCACTGAACAAATTAAAAGAACCAAAGTTAAAGTTTAAATTCCTGGAAAGCATGTAAATATTTCTTCAGAAAAGGAACTTTTTTGAGTGACATAAGCATTAATTTTGCCTTAGGAAAAAAACAGGATTAAGTGCAGTACTCCTTGTTTGGGAACCCATTAGTTTGCAGAGTTTTGTGCCATCTAGAAGGGCACAGTATTAAAATCTTCAGGTATTTTGGACTCACACCTTACATACGTGCATTCCTCTCACTTCACCACAAATTTTAAGAACATAAAAGCATTATGAGACTCTTCTTTTAGTAGTGCTTTCCAAGGAATGAGTCCACTATTCACAAAACACAGCTGCATTATGCTTGCTTCCATCTTCCTGTGGGTTAATCAATTCAAATAGATTAATCAATACTTCTGCTCTCTTACTGTAATTCCCCAGGTGCATGAATGGCAATATGCCCAGAAATCACACATGCATATTTGTGAAGAATATGTGTAATTTATTACCTTTTAGAAATAGGTCAAGACCAATTTGAAATATTCTCTACAAGCAAGACAAAGCTCTCCAAGAGAAAATTTCCCTGCTTTTAGGTAAATGCATCCATCTAACACTGCCTGTGTATTTTTGTGAAATAAATTGTTCAAACCTTTAAGTGCAAGGCTTCAGCACACCTTTAATGGTACCAGTCTCTTGAGCTACTCTGTTACTCTGATAAAAGGTTAATTGGGTTTTTTTAACTGCTGGCCTACGTGCCACATCTAGCCCAGAACAGGCAAACCAAATAGCGTGTTAATCAGCTTCAGCAGAGTTTCCTCTTAAAAGACAAACCCTAAAGAACACCTAAAAAAAAATAGTAAAAAGAAGTGTAAAAAGCTGTGCTGGCCACTTGATGAGCTACTGCTGCTAGTCCTCCCACAGATAAAACAGTTGCTGGGCTGAACAGGGACAAAGTCTTGGGGGCTCATCCCTAGTAACAGCCCAAAGTCATTATCTCATTTTCTCCTTGCTGTCTCATTCAAAGTGAAAGTGGAGGAGAAAGAGGGCATGCAGCTTCTCATTCCACTGCCATCATGTGGAGCAGAAAAAAACAGCTGTGATATCATGCTTCATATAGGCATGTAGAACAACACATTGGGACAATTCTTAGGAGAACAAAATTAACAAAATTTTCTGGGTAGTGGATTAGGGGTCTGTGATGGTTTGGGAGTAACCCATCCCCACCCCCATCCCCCAATGAACTCACCTAGACTAGACACAGCTGGCTGAAGTTAAGGAATGAAGCTTTATACTCACAGCTTAGCACAATATACAAGGAGATACTTACAATATTTTACAAATATGTACAGAAATATACAAGTTAAAAATAATACAGAAATACAGTGCCCCTCCCAGAAATCAGAGTCCCCAGAAGGGAGTCCCAACCACGGTTCCACCTTCTTTCCATCCCCCAACCTTATCCCAGAATCTGCCTTATGTGCAAGGTGAGTTGGAAGAATCAGCAAGGGGAAGGTAATGATTAGTTGGGTTACACAGATCCAGCTAGAAGCCAGGGAGAAACACAGACACTGACAGACTCCAAAAGACAGACTGTCTTATCTATGTTTGTGTCCTTGTTTTTATACATCTCAGAAAACCTATGAGTAAACTAGACATCACAATTGTTTTCACAGCCTATAATCGAATTTTTCCTATTTAAAATATTCCAATTAGCCTCAATCCAGCAGAGGGTCCATTAAGAACAACAATACTGTAATCTTTGTAGTGGCTTTGAGGCTCAGGTGCCTTTAAGATGACCACAAAGACAAAGCACTCCAAGAGAGAGAGAGACTCCTAAAGGGACAGACAGGCTCCCAGGATACAATAATACATTATTCTATTCTTATTTCTGGTATCACACTATTTAAAGCAGTGCCTAGCTGATATCACTATCTTCTCCCCTTCTGCACCCCTTGAGAAGAGCACGTCTCTGCTTATCTCATGGCATGTGTGTGGGAGATGACTTCTAGCTGGCAGGGGAATTTTTGAGGTGCGTCACTCTGCTGTTTTGAGGCTAATTGTAATATTTTAATGAGACAGTGGGGCTAATTTAATTTGATTTATTGCTAATTAGGTTCAGAAGTTAAGATAAAGTGAGATTTTGGAGACTACACGTTCCTGGATTCTGTCAAATTGTCAAACCTCTGCATGATGTGACTTGCAAGAGAAACAATTTTGAGTGAGGACCTGAACAACAAGCATGCTTTGATCAGATGAAGTGAGAAGTAGTCCATGCAGTGGGCTTGGGACCTGTTCGACTGGTCCAGAAATCAAAAACATTCTGTATGCGGCTGCAAGTGGCAACGGTCCAACTTGGAGTCTTTGGCAGAGTCCCAAAGTAAACACGTGGTCGTCGGCTTGTTTCCAGGGTCATAGCTACAGAGGTTCAGAGGCAAATTACACTCCAACAGAGAAATACTACAGAGAAAGCAGCATCACTTCTGAAGTGATTGGAACTGAGTCACAATTGCTTTTAGCTCCTAGATGGCCAGTTCTAAACCACATGTTCAAAGGCAAAGATTCATCACTGCATCATGCCACAGATGCAACCTGGTCTGAATGGATGGCTTTGACAACATAACAATCATGCATGGGTAATCTTGATCGACCTGATCTGGTGGAAGTGATCACCAACTGGCTGGAAGGCACAGACAGAATGAGACCCCCAGAGGAGACAGTAATTTGTGCTGAAGAAGCTCCTCCTTATGGTGATCTCTCTGATCAGAAAAAGAACTATGCTTTGTTCACAGATGGTTGGTTCCTGTTGTCTTGTTGTGAACAAGCAAAGATATGAATCAGCAGTCTGGAGTCCTACTAGGAGAGTTACTGAAGTGAGAGATGGAGAAGGAGAATCCAGTCAATTCACTGAGGTAAAAGCAGTCCAACTTGCTCCTGATGTGGATGAACATGAAAATTGGCCAATTCTTTACCTCTACACTGACTTGTGGATGGTAGCCAGTGCTCTATGGGGTAGGCTAAAGACTGGAAAAAGGATGGTTGGCAGAGGAAAGGAAACACCATTCGGTGTGCTGATCTATGGCAGGACACTGATGCACGACTGGAAAGAATTCTAGTTAAGTTGCGGCACGTAGATGCACACATCCCTAAAAGCAGAGCTACTGAAAAACAGCAACACAACCATCAGGCAGATCAAGCTGCCAAAATTTCTCAAGTTGACACAAACTATGATCTTGACCTTGATTTGAAGCACCAAGGTGAACTGCTCTTAGCTCGGTGGGCCCATGATTCATCAGGATATCAAGGCAGAGATGCAACCTACTGATAAGTCGTTTGGCTTATCCAAGGACGCTATCAACCAAGTCATACATGACTGTGACATCTGTGCTGCCATTAAGCAGGCTAAGCAAATCACCATGGTATGGTGAGAGATGGTCAAAGTATAAGTATGGTGAAGCATGGCAGATTGACTACATCACTTTACCTCGTTCTCGTTCTGGCAAGCAGTATGTGCTAACGATGGTAGAGGCAAGCACCGGATGGCTGGAAACCTATCCAGTTCCACATGCTACTGCACGTAACACCATTCTTGGCTTGGAGAGACAAACCATGTGGAGACATGGAACTCCAGAGAGAATTGAATCAGACAATGGCACTCATTTCAAGAACAATCTTGTGAAAAACTGGGCCAAAGAGCATGGTATTGCGTGGATCTACCACATACCCTACTATGCACCAGCTTCAGGAAAGATCGAACGTTACAACGGTTTGCTAAAGACCACTCTAAAAGCCATGGGGGGTGGAACTCTGAAAAACTAGGACAAGCATTTAGCACAAGCAACTTGTTTGGTAAATGGTAGGGGTCCTGTAAACAGATCAGGGCCTGCTCAATCAGATTTGGTACATACAGTGGATGGTGATAAAGTTCCTGTTCTATGTGAAAGAACCTGTTAGGAAAAGCTGTTTGGGCATTTTCTCCTTTGGGAAAGGGAAACCTGTCTGAGGGGTGGTTTCTGCTGAAGGTCCTGGTCATACATACTGCATAATGCAGGAGAGTGATGAAATCCAGTGCATTCCACAAAGAAATTTAACTTTAGCTGAGAGAGTTTCAGTTCAGAGTCTATAATACAAGCTGCTAAGAGTTTCTGTTTTAGGTACTACGTGGCATCCAAAGAGAGAATCTATGAGAGAATCTACAGTGTGTGAGCATGAACCCAGTGTCACCTGGCAGTCCCTGTTTTCATCTCATCTGTGAAAAGACAAACTGTTTTCTGTTTTCTGAGTGTGGTGGTTCAGCAGTTACCCGCCCCACCACACTTTGAAATAACCCAGGCTAGGACACAGAGCTTTTGAATCACCTACATCTAAGATAGCCACAATGAAGCATAAACTGGAAAACATGAACTTGTACTATTCATTATTGTAAATAATTGTTTTAGATTAGACAGATAGTTCTCAGCAAAGCTCTGGGTAATATAGAGGGGCTTAAGGCTAACTGAAATATTTTAATGAGAGAAACTAGACTATTGACTGCGAAAAGAAAGTAAGGTGATGCCTATGATACCCATTCATTCTGCTGGGACATATAAAAACAAGGGCACAAGAAAGATAAGACAATCTCTGCCTGGCTCGTTGCCCTATTAACTCTTCTGCCTGAATCTGCACATTTCCAACTAATCATTCTGCTTCAAACACCCCTTACTGATCTTTCCAGTTCACCCTGCGTGTAAGAGAGATTCTGAGATAAGGGAAAAGGTGGAAAGAAGGTGGAGAGGTGGTTGGAAGCCTCTCTTGGGTAGTCTCACTGCTGAGAGGGGCTTTGTTTTTCTGTATTACTTTTAACTTGTATATTACTGTATATAGTTGTGCGTATCTGTAATATATTATATATATATGCTTGTAAATTGTGCTAAGCTGTAAATATAAAGCATCATTACTTAACTTCTAGCCGGCTGAGATAGTCTGGTTAATCTAGTTGGGGGTGGGGGGCTCCAGAACTACTACAGTCACAAGGCTTCTGAGGCCATGTAGGCATGATGTGGGGAGGCCAGTTTTGGCCTACTTTCAAGCCTGCAGAGGTTGGTAGGAGGATTCTGGAAGCTCTTGGTCTGGTAGGCTCAGCCTAGTTTGTGAATGTATTTTACCCAAATGCCTTCTATATATGTATACTAAGAAAGAGAATCTCCACCTAAACTTCCAATCAGCGTGCAGCATTTTTACTTTACTCCTCAAAAAGGACTAAATACATTTTCTGTCCTCTGATCTTGAATGGCTTGTGGCTCTAAAGCAGGACAGTCTTACAAGAAGAAGTGTTCTGGGAAGAAGAACATGAAGACGTGCTTTAGAAGAGGAATAGGTAAATCTAACCCATGTTAGATTAATAGTGTGGACAGCGAAAAATGCATGTGAATGCACCTTACTCTCTTCACTCACACATACAGTTCTGATACTGGAATTTCTCTTGACTTTTTCCTGATCTGGTTCTCTACAAAGCAGTCAAAAAACTCTGCAAAAACGTTTTTCCTTCAACTTGCTGCCTGTGCATGTTTCAGTCCATATTCTTCTTTTCCAGTATTTTTTTCCATACAGTTACACAGTAGCTAAAACTGCTACTGACTGACAGCAACTTGATGGGATGTGATTATGCCCCAGGAAAAAAAAATCAAACAAAACCCAACAACAACAACAACAAAACCCACCAACAACAAAAAAAAAACCTCCTAAAATACTGATTTCATTGGTTGCTTTTTTTATTTACAGGAGTTTTTATTTATGGTTTTATTTATGGGAGTTAACTCAGAAGTGTCTTGCTGAATTGACATTAATTGACCAGTTGCATGCACAAAGCTAAAGAAAGTTGCAAGATAATTCAAATAGCTTCACAGACTTTAAGGAATTTACAGTTGTCCTTTAAAGCATAAAGTGCTGCTTAGGAAATTATAGCAGAGCTATTGCTCCTTTATATCAGGTTTGTATTTTCCATCAGAACCAACATGTGAAATATTGATATTTGTAAGTATACTTCTCTAGAAGCTTACCCATCTGGTATTCAAACACTGCTATAAGGTAAATGCAGATTCAAGACAGTGATATGTCTACTTAGAAAGTTTCAAGTTGTGCCAGTCTGAAGGTTATCTTTTTCTCCTCTCTCTCATTTATGTCTTATATTCAAATA
Organism: Psilopogon haemacephalus; assembly: GCA_013396835.1. NCBI lineage: Eukaryota > Metazoa > Chordata > Aves > Piciformes > Megalaimidae > Psilopogon > Psilopogon haemacephalus. The sequence continues at coordinate 175,069 of VWZI01013027.1, read as the reverse complement.
GTTGTGCTGGTTTTTATTTTTATGTGAAGGCTCTTGTCTGTTCAGATGGACTTTAATTAAAATGCTAAGCAGTCACACCATAACTACTGCAACTTCTCATTTGGCTTTAATGATACCCTTATCTTATCATTCCATTCATATTACAACATAGTGTGCTAGGGTGGGATAAGGTTTTAAGAAAAATGTGGATTCCATTCAGTATCATGTACTGAACGTAATTCTAATCACACTGTAAGGCATGTTGTTATACTGTATTCCAGAGTGGTGCCCCATATAGGAATGGCACTTGACACCTTGGTGAAAGGCTATCAGGGAAAAGCCATTAAGCACTTTACATTGTCTCTTCCTCTCTTAACAAACTGGCCTCTGAAACAATGGTTTTCATACACAGGACTATAGCTGAAAGAGGATGAAGTTCATGCAAGAAATATAACAACAGTGGAAATGGGAGACACAGTTTGACTTTAGTTCCAGAGATATAGCTTTAGCAGCTGAAGATATTATCTCTCTCCAAGATGAAAGATGGCGGGTTTTTTGCTAATACATCTGAGAACAAACTGCAGCAGCTGGCACTGTATACACTTGAGCTGTATGCTGGAGAGGTAGAAGGGAGGAAGAGAGCTGGGACAGGAGTATTTAAATTACTGCAACTACAGTCACAGAGATTTTGATTCACAGCCTAGTAGGAGAACAAGAAGGAAGACTGGAAGAAGTCCCCTGAGAACTACAGATCTTGGTTTCACAGAAGGAATAAAATTATCTTATTCTATATTCCAGAATGCAGTCTGTAAAGGATTTAAAGCAGAAGTAAATGTTCTTAATGCACTGATCAATTTGTACAAAGTGAGGTAGAAAAGAGTTGTCAGATCCCACAACTGGATTTCAAGACTTTGGACTGCAAGTTCTACAAGTGGAGGACTCAGCTAAAAAATGTTTCTGCTGCACTTGGAACAGACTGTGATAACTCTTGGAAGTTACAAGTAACTCATAAAGTGAAAACCGAGTTCAAAACTTTCTTAAAAGCCATACTTGTTTCTATAGGCAGTAGAAGGAAATAATCTACACAGAAGATAATTATCTGTAGCAGTTTTATGGTATAAAAAGTGCAATAATAGTGCAAACACCTGACTCTTGCCTTTCTCTTCCCCTTTATTTCTAAGTTGCTTGTTCAGTTATATCTATAGGTAAACTGTAGGTTTTGGAGGTAATTTTTAGGCTTTGATTGAGCACTCATCATACTAGTACTAGTAGAAATAATCTAACATTCCAGTTAACTGCTGAGTTTTTATGCATCAATGTACAAGTAGATTTAAAATAAGAAAACAAACAAAAAAGCCCAATATTTTGCAATCATATTAATGTATACATTCATATTAATATACTTTGATATTATCATTCATGCTGGTGAATAAAAGGCCCTCTACATATGACCTATTGGTTACAAAACTAACATTTCTGCAATTCACTGAATGGTCAATAAAAGCATACATAACAGCTTAAAAATTTGTAAACTTCTGCTCAAAAGTTCAAGAGAATAAATTCTTAGCAGCCCTGCTAAATGTTATGCATTAAAAAAACCCTCTTACCGGATCTAGGTTCTTAAAAAGAAGAATGTCCTTGCATGCCTCCTGCAGTCTGTTTCTTTGATCATCTGTTTTAGGGTGAATAATCTGGGAGATATAACAGAAAAACCTTTGAAGTGGTTATCAGATAGCAGTGCTAGCTGAAGGACTGGGGTAATTTATCTAAGCATTTTACACAGTATGCTTTTTAATACTCCACTTCTTAACTTTCAGGATTTGAATGATAGCCTTATGCCACCGCAGCATTAGGAAATGAAGCACTGCTGTATTTAAGCTAACAAGATCTTTACATTTGGAAAATGCATTTCTGCAAGACCTTCTAGATACCTTTATCCCAACTACTGCTGCATAAACATTATTCTACTGCTCTCTAATCATATTTGAAGTATGTGTATTTTGCATTTATTCAGCCATCTGCCATGATTACTTCCCAAATATGTTTTGTGAAACAGAACCTGTGTTAAATTTGTATCAGAAGTTTCACAGAGTAAACAACGGACTACACAGTATTTGAGTGAGACAGAGATTTACTGATGTCTGGCTAACATGGGCATCAGGCAAGTTGTTTGTTGAACAGATATGCTTAAAAAAGGTATGCTAGGTTTCAAAACTGTGATACTATAGGAAAACATTTTGGCAGTTTTATAAGCCAGGAATTATGTAGAGTATGAACGTTTAAACTTGTCTTTAAAAATATCAAACTTAAGCTATTTCATCTAAAAAACAAAGTAAATACCTTTAGAAGGCTGACATAGGTAAAAGGCATAAATATAGTTCATTGGTTATTGCATTGTACATCTGAAAATCTTACTGATTTTGCAATCTACTTTTTTTTCTGCATTTTGAAAAAATACTGGAATATTGAGGAAACTCCTGCAAAATTACGAGAGCACCAGATAAGTACTTACAGGAGCAAGCACTATCTGGGAAAATACAACTGCACAAAACTGTTCCATCAACAGACCATGTATCAAAGATGTAGTATTTATAACAATACTCACATCAGGTTCTTATTAAAATATATTATAATAAAGATATTTTTGAAATGGAATGGCAATGCTGATTACATTTTTGTTCCTAAACTTAATGACCAAGAACTTAAAAGTAAGTATCTGATTCAAAGTATTAATTACCCTAGATTCCGCATCGTCCTCTTCCTCATCAGGATTGTAGGTTTCTGCACACACTGAAATAAAAAATATATAATCATAAAATACAATGATGTTTCACAAGATTTACAGAACAGAAACTGTATTATATGGCACAGTAAATAATACACAGTAATGTAGCACACAGATACTGCTGAAAGGGTCCATAAAAAGTCATCTCCAAACTGCCAGTGAAGCAAAGCTATACTTTTATAATTTTTGGATATGTTTCCTGTGTTTTAGAAGACTTTTAATATAATTACAGAAGTTCTCGACCTGTTCTAAGTGCTCTTACCTTACTATCAGATTTTTTTTCCTGGTGTCTAAAATAATTCTTCTTAGAATTTAAGGTTCCATATCCATATCTTCACCTGTGTTAAATTCGAGGAGGTTTGAGGTGGGTTGGTTTGGATTTTTTTTTTTTTAATGGTTTTGGGATGGGTTTTGTTGGGTTGTTTTGGGTTGTTGGGTTTTTCTGTGTACTCGAGAAACTTTTCTCTCCTACATTTTAATTTTTAGGATAAGTCTAGTTTATTATTTTCCTTACTAGTTAAGTTTTTCTGGTCTCTAGTCTCATTGCAATTCTCTCAATCCCCTCCAATTATCTCTATTTTTATTAAAATGTGGTGCTCAAAACTGGATGCAGTATTTGAACAGAGTGCCGAGTACAACAGATGAATAACCCCATACATTCTGCAGAGCATAGGTCTTTTTCATTCATCCACACCTTTTTCACAACAGCTGGATTATGTTTATTCTATTTGTGACCTATGTATCATTTTCAAAACCACAGCTTAATCAGCTGTCCAGTGTCCTGCATATGGGTATTCTGTCCAACTGTAGTACTATGCAATCACGCCTATAAAATACTGCCTTATTCCCCAAGCTACTTCTCCAAGAGTTCAGTTCTAATCCTGTTCTCCAGCATCATTCTGATCTATTCTCAACTTTGTGACAAATGCAAATTTAATAAGCATACCATATCCAGTTTATTACTGAAAAAAAACAGAACAGTGCCTAAAATAAACTACTGTGGAATACACACATGGCAGTAAAATGGCACTAGCAGCTTGCAGATTACCTTATCCAACAAATTTTGCAGCTGTATACCATGAAACATACATTAAAAGACGCTGTTTGCTGTTCCCTAGATTGTTTATAGGGGACTTTTGTGACCTAGCATTCAGAAGTGAAAATGTAGGACATCTGCTCCATTTTTTTAATCAAGTTTTAATCTCTTGTTACAGGATATTAGACAGTTCCAACATACCCATACTGATTGCTGCTTGTTGCTTTCCTCCAGGTACTTGCAAAACGCTTTAGCATGTCTGTAATTTCTCTAGGAACAAAAATTATCTGTGAATCTGTGATAGGCCCCTTCCCTCTGTAGCTCCTCCACCCTTTTAAGAGCCAGATTTTCTATTTTCTGTGTTTTTCCTCCATACTGATATATTTCTTTCCTTTAGATTCTCAGTAGTGATGGCTAACAGGGCTGAGACTGATGTAGGCAGTTCTTCCAGTTTCCAAATATAGTATGTCTTAGGCACAACCAGCCTGAGAACACCAAATACATTAAGTACTATCTGATTTGTCCTTTCTTTATTCTAGCCTGTGTTTTCCATGTGCGCTTAATAACGCCAACTGAAGACTGATATGCTTCTGCTGAGCAATAGCACAACACTTCCCTGGGAAACACTCTTATCAGAAATATAATTTCAAAAAGATTCCTGTTACTCCTCATATTCTTTCTTGTGCAGTCTTTTCTTGCTTACATTTTTTTGCCTTGGCTTCTTTCTCCCCCCACCCCTTTCTTTTTTTCTGTCTACATCTTTTGCTATTCTTTTCCATTTGTTCTGGATAATGTAAACAAGTTTTAGTTTACTACATGATTCCTTCTTGATATAAATGAGATGCTCATATTTTAAACAGATTTATTTTACTATGCTTTTTGTCCTCCTGTTTTTTCTCAATATGCATTTTTTTCTTCATATTTTTTCTTAAGAGAAACAACCTTTTTTTTTTCTTTTTTCCACATTTCTTTCCAAAGAAATTATATCCACAATATCCCCTTGAAACCTCTTGCTCTGATTCTTTCAGTCAACCTCTTTCCCCTCCTGAATCCTGTGAGCTCTGTCATCCCAGGATAATTCTCACTTAAGCAGCCTTTTCTCTCCCTGTTCTTGAACAGTTTCTCCCTTCAAGTTGATATAGAATAGCTTCCTCTTTGATTGTTTTTCCCGCATAATCTGGTCCTAAGCATACTGCAAAATATTGCAGTTGGTATTCTCCAGCCATCTACCCAACACTACCACACTCATCAAACAATGTCCCAAAGTGCCACGTCCATCTACATGTTTTCGGAACACCTCCAGGAAGCTCCACCACTTCCCAGGGCAGCATGTTCCAATGCTTGACTACTTGTTCAGTAAACAAGTATTTCATAATATCCAATCTAAACCTCTCCTGGTGCAACTTGAGGTTATTTCCTCTTATCCTATCACTAGTTACTTGGAAGTAGACACCAACCCACACATCATCACAATCTCCTTCCAGGCAGTTGTAGAGAGTGGTAAGATCTCCCCACAGCATCCTCTTCTCCATACTAAACAATACCAGCTCCCTCAGCTGCCCCTCATAGAACTTTTTCACCAGACTCTTCATCAGCTTCATTGCCCTTCTCTGGACATGCTCCAGCAACGAAATGTCTTTCTTGTAGTGAGGGGCCCAAAACTTAACCTCAGTATTCACTCATGGATTAGGATTTCAGATCCTCTTGTTTGTTCCCCATATTTCCTGTATTACTGTACAAACAACTTCTAAAGTAGCAATCAGGCAGACACATTAACCTCTCGTCATTAACTCATGCAATTAAGACAATTTCACTACAAGCATATAATAACACATATCATGCAGAGTCCCAAAGGAAGTATTGGTCCCCACTGTATCAGACACCCAGCAAGCACTAAAATGTCAACTTTATAAAACCTGGCATCTTCAAAAAGGTAAAGAAATTTGACAAAAGTCCCTCTGGAACCAAGAGAGAGATTCTTACCAAGTGTTTTAGAAGCTGGATTTGGTCCCAAATAACTACAAGAGGAATTCTGCAATCTGTTCTATGACTGCAATATTTTACCTTTATATAAACAAAATGTTGCCACCAACTGTTTTGTGGTACTACAGTTATATCAGTCTCATTTGAAATAAACTTTAGGGGACTTTTAAAATAGCAACAATAACAACACGTCAAGTGAGCATCATAAGCCATGATATTGTAAACCACTACTTTGGTTCAGCTGGCATTGGCCTCTGTGTCCTACTATATGTCTGGGTTCACGGGAGTTGCAGAATCACAGAATTAAACAAGTTGGAAAAGATCTTTGAGATCTTCAAGTCCAAACTAAATCTGTATTACAAATCTGTATTACAGTACAGTGTACTACTGGGTGTATGAGTAGGCTGTCTCAGCCTGAGGTACAGCTACATCCTTTCTTTACCTCTACATGTAGAGTATTATACAAAACAGGGAATTTAATCTAGTCTCTTTGATGTTGTTATCCCAGAACTGACAGGCCTCAGAGAGCCTGGATTCAACCATCTTCCAGATCATGCAGAAGAAACTGAATTTAACCTCATTTAAACCCATCCTGAATCATCTTACCAGTACCCTTCCCATAGCCTGAAGCGGGATCTGTCCAGCGAGTATGTTTTTGAGGTCCTGTATACCATCTAGTGTCTCTCTAACTTTGCTCTTCTCTGGTAGAAGCTCATTTCAGTCTCATTAACTATTATCAGCAGGATCTTTCATTATGTGTTTCTTGTTTACCACTGATTCCAGACAACATATTTAAGAACTGCAATTTGTCCTGGCTAGTGCCTATCAGCTCAAATTTTAAAATTATTTATTCTTATAATCTGTGATGTGGAACTTTGTACTTATTTTCCCTTGCATTTAGTTGGCAACTTGAAAATTATACCAGTGCTGTGGCTCTCCAGTTTTAAATACGGAGTTTCTCATTTCTCATTAAATATGAAATTGCTCATTTCAGTCATCTGTCTTAACGATTTTATAGTCTAGTAACATTAATTTCTACGTGCATACCACCAGGACAATGTCTCATGGAATAACTTGATACACTTTACTTATGTTCTTGAAATATGGTCTCTGACATTACTACAGTTCACTGAATTTCATGCCACGAACACTGAGGTTTGGCACACAAGAATCCACATGACAGAAACCATTTAAAACTGAGATGCCTCTTATGTAGACATCCACATCTGTAGAAGTCATATGAATTCCAATTACAATCAGTGGGGAGAAACCAGCACATTCACAAAGCAATTCACCTGACCTGTATTACATCTCCAGATTAAGAGGAGATTAACTAAAAAATGTGACTAGGTGGCTGAGATAAATCACATCCCTTTTGAGATTAGTCCTGTTAGTTACAACAAACTGCAAGACTAGTTCCCCCAGTTCTCCATTCACCCATATTTCTTGGAAGACAAAGAAATTCAACATCAGATCATGATGACAGATTGCTTGTTGAATAGCACACCTTCTTCATTTGTTTAGTGTTTTTCAGGGAGTTAGTGTGTGGCCCCCATCTCTTTTGTCTAAGGCTTCACTGGTACCACAGACATTAATTACTCTGGACCATTCCACTGCTGGTGGCTGTAATACTCATAGTATTCTGTATTAATTTTAGCCCCTGTACAGCTCATTCCACATTCCCAACAGTACACAGCATTCTCAAATGCCCTGCCACATTCTGCTATGTGTCACTATATTCACACCATTGCTCAAAAAGCAACCCCAATACTGTTTTTAGGGATCTATTTTCTGCCATGAATAATTATGGCATATTTCTGCATTGGTTGCTAAGCTCAACTCATTGAAACTACTTTTATTCATTTTTTCCAACTGAGGGTTCGGTTTCATGTACAAGCACATTAATCACAGAGCCACAGAATGTCAGGGTGTGACAGTTTGAGGCTAATTGGAATATTTTAATAAGAAAAAATAGACTATAGGCTGTGAAAAGAAAACAACACTGATGTCTACTTCACTTATAGGTTTACTGAGATGTATAAAAGCAAGGACATAAACACAGGTAAGACAGTCTCTCTCTGTCTGCGGAGTCTGTCTCTCCCTGGCTTCTAGCTGGATCTGTGTAACCCAAGTAATCAATTCTGCTTCTAACTCCCATTGCCCATCTTTCCAGTTCACCTTGCAAGTAAGGCAGAATCTGGGATAAGGTTGGGAGGTCAAGAGAAGGTGGAAGGGTGGTTGGGCACCCGTCTTGGGGGCTCTAATTTCTGGGAGGGGTATTGTGTTTCTGTGTTACTTTCAGCCTACCAGTATCTGAGGGGGGCCTACAGGAGGGCTGGGGAGGGACTGTTCACAAGGTCTTGTAATGACAGGACGAGGGGGAATGGGTTCAAACTGGCAGAGGGGAGATTTGAACGGGATGTTAGGAAGAAATTCTTCACAGTGAGGGTGGTGAGGCACTGGAACAGGTTGCCCAGGGAGGTTGTGTCTGCTCCCTCCCTGGATGTGTTCAAGGCCAGGCTGGATGAGGTCTTGAGCGTCCTGATCTAGTGGGAGGTGTCCCTGCCTATGGCGGGGGGTTGGAACTGGATGATCTTTGAGGTCTCTTCCAACCTAGACCATTCTATGATTCTATGATTCTATGAAAACTGCTAGGGTGACTTAATGGCAGGCAAGATTTTTCTTTCCGTTTTGCCAGGATATACACATCTGCATCTACTAAAGACTGATTAGAAACATGATGCACAGACACTCCTCATATGGAACCACATTTTTTAATATCTCCCCAGCTCATACCACTGCAGGAACAACTAGAAAGAGATACTTTGTCGTGGACGGCCAAAATAGGCCTAAATATGTCCTTGGCTTGTCCAGACATGTTTCTCTGTTCCTCCTTCCTTCTGCTGTTGGGGGAAGCAAGGGCAGGAAAGGAAAAGTCACGAATATTCTTGAGATTTCCTCACATGCAGCAAACTAAAAATTGAAGAAATTCTCCATATTCACCAGATTTCCTTCCATATTTACCTCATTATGAGGTAACAACTACTGAGTGGTCCACTACCTAACAGAAATCACTAAGTGCTCAGGACGGCAGCCTAAAAATCCAGAACTGGATAAAATCCAGGCAATTTGTTTCCTCATAATTGTCAGGAAGGTAGCTTTCAGTTCATTAGGCAGGGACTGACTGAATCAGAGCCTTAGGAGCACTGCCAAGACAGTCTGTTTCAAGATTGGCTGCACTTGCTTTCAGTGTATTGACTGAAATTCTCTAAAGACTGCTTGACAGTCACATATCAAACACCAGGTTTCTGCTCAGATGCCCAGAATTGCAAAACTTTTTGCCAGAACTGAAAACCTTGCTCAGCATACACTTGTTTTCAAGAAATCAATGACTCACACAATGAACTTTTCTACGCTATCTTATCTTGTCCATCTGCTATCAATGCTATTTCTAGTGAAGTTTCTAGTGAAACTTCTAGTGAAGTTTCAAGACACTTCCTCCAGAATTTCTAAACAACACGAAGCACCTAATATAACATGTAGCATCCTGAATGAGGTACATGCCAACAATTAGTCATAGAACCTCCCAAAAACTCTTGGTTCAGAAGTCCACACACATTTTATTCGTATCTCACCAACTCTCATACTGAAGCAGGGACTTCATAAAGATTGTACCAAACACTATGAAAGTCCATTTTAAGAGACACGACAGCTTACACAAGACAGCTGAGTTATTAAAATTTGCACAAGTTCCTTAGTATTATTTGGTATATATCAGTAAAAGTTGCAATGCATTAGACTGTAGTACTCTCCTGTAGCCAAGGCACTCTGCACCAGATGCTTGTCACTAAGTCGAAGATGCACACTTTCTCCTGAAATCACAGAAGTCTGAATCACTGAATAGTGGACTTCCAGTACCTGAAGGGAGACTACAAGAAGGCTGCAGAGGAACTGTTTCCAAAGGCCTGTAGTGTAGGATGAGATGGTTCTAAACTGAAGAAAAGCAGTTTTAAATTGGATGTTAGGAATAAGATCTTTACCATGAGGGTAGTATAACACTGGAACAGGTGCCCAGAGAAATAATTGAGGCCACATCCATGAAGATAATCAAGGTCAGGCTTGACAGGATTATGGGCAATCTGATCTAGTGGAGGATGTCCCTGCTCACTTCAAGGGGTTTAGACTACATGACCTTTGAAGGTCTGTTCTAACTCAAACCATTCTGCAATTCTATGATGCTCAAAGGAGGCTGTGATCCTATGGGAAGCCCATGCTGGAGCAGGCTCCTAGAATGAACTGTAGACCCACAGGTCTGTACTGGTTATAGGCTAACTGGAATATTTTAATGAGAGAAATTAGGCTATTGGCTGTGAAAAGAAAGCAGTATGATGTCTATTCCACTCATAGGTTTGCTTAGACATATAAAAACAAGGACACAAACATAGAAAAGGCAGTTGGTGCCTCTCCCTGGCTCTGGCCACATTATTAACTCCTCTGCTTGGATCTGTGTAACCCAGCTAATCATTTCCTTCTAACCCCCTTTGCCGATTCTTCCAACACACCTTGCATGTGAGGCAGATTTTGGGATAAGGGAGGGTGATGGAAAGAAGGTGGAAGGGTGGTTGGGAGCCCCTCTCAGGCACTCTGATTGTTGGGAGGGATATTGGGTTTCTGTATTACTTTTAACTTGTATTCTACTGTATATAGCTGTAAATACCTGTAATATATTGTAAATATCTGCTTGTATATTGTGCTAAGCTGTGAATATAAAGCTTCATTCTTAACTTTCAGCTGGCTGAGTCTAGTCTGGGTGAAATCTTTGTTGGGGAAGGTGGTGGGGAGAGGTACCCAGAACCACTACAGAAGCCCATGATGGAGCAGGTTTGCTGACAGGACTCACGACCCCATGGGAGACTCATGTCAGAGCAGTCCGTTCCTAAAGCACTACACCCAGTGGAAGAGATCCACGCTGGTGCCATTTATGAGGAACTGCAGCTCATGGGAAGGACTCAAATTGGAAAAGTTTGTGGAGAACTGTCTCCCATGGGAGAGTCCCCACACTGGAGCAGGGGAAGAGTATGAGAAAGGAGAGGCAAAGACATGATCGTTGATCATAACCCCCATTGCCTGTCTTTTGTAGAGAGAGAGAAGGTAGGGAAAACTGCAAGTGAAGTCAAGCCCAGGAAGAAGAGAAGGGTCTGGGGGGAAAGGTGTTTTAAGATTTAATTTCTCATTATGTTCTTCTGATTTGATTGGTAATAAATTCAATTAATTTCCCCAAATTCTATCTATTTTGTCCATGACAGTAACTGGTGAGTGATTTCCCTGTCCTTATCTCAATCCTCGAGCCTTTCATTGTATTTTCTCTTCTGTCCCATTGAGGAGGGGATTGATAGAGCGGCTTGGCGGGCACCTTATGTCCAGCCATGGTCAACCCACCACAATAAGGTGGGCAAGGACATACAGATTGTGTGAAAGACACTGTTCTCTGAGGCGCTCTAACATACTTAAGGAGGGGGATTGCCTGTGCTGTGTAAAGGAGCACTTGGAAAAGTAGTAGTAGAACCAGAAAAACACAAGAAACAGAATTCATGAGGGGAAAATGGACAGCAGAACTCAGGTCTGCCAGCAGGTCACCAGGTAAAACAGCCAATCACACCCTGATTTAATAGGACTGAGATGAAGAGGGAAGAAAGGAAAGGAACTAGTGTCAGATACCATCAAAAAGTTACAAAGGGTAATGAAATCAAAAGGATGTGGTTGGGTTTTGGAACCATGTATTTATGGCTATTTTATACACTGACATTTTGAAAAAAAACCACGAGATTTTGATAGCTAAAGGAAGGACTTAGTAAGGGGAAGAAAATGGTTAGGAGTGGCACACAAAGAAGATAATCATTAATGACAGGACATGTAAAGAATTTAAAAGAAGAAAACAGCAAAAAATGTAGACTAAGGGCAGACAAAAGAAGGTGACCTCTAAACCATAGGCTCATGCAAAGGAAGGTTAGGAACAAAACCAAAACTATTGGCTCTGCCAAGCTCGTCTCAGCAAACTGAACTGATTTAACAAAGACAAGGTGAAAAAAATAACAATAGCCATAAAAAAGATTGTCCAACAAAATGAAGAAGGTACAGTTAATACTAAATCTAGAATGCTCCTCAAAACCTTTGGAATGACATCTAATGAAGTCATTATTACAAGAGTTCCTCAGGGACATATGTCAAAAACAGTATTCTCACTTGGTCTAGGCATCTAACAGAGTGCAAAATTCAGTCTCAACAGGCCTCACAAAAAAAAAGGTGCATCCACTTGGATCCAGAATAGCAAGATAAGATTATGTTCCTAAAATATAGGCAGATTCACCCATTTAAATGAACGGTTGCTATAGCAAATTTACCTTTGCTTTTCACAGCTATGGGACAAAGAGATGGAAGCTTGCACCCACTTTTTCTCATTTTCCAGAGGTATGTTGGCTTTGGACAAATGTCTGTGTCATGCTCACATAAGCTTCTATACAAGAAATATGATAAACCCCATTTACTAAACAGGTTCCAGATAAAACAGGAAGACAGGTAGACAAAAAACATTATGGAAAATATTTCTGCCAAGTTTTGAAAAGATTGATTTTGAACATCTGGTTTCTCAACAATTCCAGAAAATCTGTTCAAGACTTTTTGCTGACAGGATTCTCTTTAGACAGTCAAAGGATGTTTAGATGACAAATGATAACTATGAAATAATATATGCTTGTTTACTTTGTCATAGTCAAAAGAGAAATTTGTTGTTGTGAAATAATACTGTTACTACATACTAGGGTAAGAAACCAAGCACACAAGAGCAATTGCTACACACTCACTCACATCTCTAACAGTGCAGACAACTCTAATAAGCCAAAAGCTGGACTACAAGTATTATCCTTCCAAGAACAGGGACTGTAATCACTCTGAGAACACAGATTACCACACTTTTGTTCCCTATTAATAGAAGCTGTCCATAAGTGTGTGGCTACGTGCCACTCAGAACAAGAAAGAACCTCCACTCATTCAGATAACAAGCTGTCACTGATTGAAACTAATATTTCTCAAGAAGTCCTTAGATATATGCACAGCATGTATTCTGATGACTGAAAAATTGCCATCTTTATTTCCAGCTTTGTAAACATCCTCCATCCCTCCTACACACACACATTTGGTACCATTAGGAACTAAATACTACTGTACTCTTCAGACTAAATGAGTGAACACACAAACAGATGTGTATCTAGCTTTTTCCTGCATGCTGTAAAACATGTTTGATTTATTCTTCTATGTATGCATCTTCCAGATATCCACAGTGCTGTTTCACTCCCTGTTTTTTGTATTATTTAAAGAAGATGCAGAAACGGTGGATAAGGTGTCATCAATACATACAGGACACTCTTAAGTTGTATTACTCTTTTTATGCTACTCACCACCAAAGAACTCTGTTTTCTCAGTACTTACTTAAAACTATATCACATTTGAAGAGGAGCTGGCTCAAGAAAACTGACATAACATATGCAGGGGAAGATCATTGACAAACACCTGACAACATGACCCCCAAACAGCTTCAGTCAAGAACCAACCCTCAGCAATCTGGTCTAACCTAAGAAGTGGTCTGCTTTGAGCTGGAGGTCGGACTAGATACTTCCTAAGGTGCCTTTCCAACCACAATTATCGTACAATCCACAGGAATTCAGTCATTGGGAAACTGTCTTCACATTACCTGTAGTTCCAAGTTGTTCCCCTGCTGCTATTAATTATCTAGTAAATGGTATCTGAATGGTTACCAAAAAGAGATACCACAGAACCTCTTTAAAAAGTGCTGTAGGCAAGCTCAAGGCTCTTCTATCATCAGTAAATACAAGAAACATCTTATGTCACTGTTCCTGAAGAAGAGTGGAAAAACTGCATTTTGCCTTGCAGATTTTGGCCTGGTCCTACCACAAAGAAAGTGTTGCAGAACCTAAAGAATAGTGATGTACTTACTGTGTAGATTTATCACAGAAGACTACAATAATGCCAGAAAAATCTAGTGTGAAATATCACAAAAATTCATCATACCACTTGTCACAGGAGACATTGATGCTGAGCAGCTGACCAGAAGATAAATCATTGGTTCACAATTATTATAAACTAGAATTTATTGTTCCGAAGTCAACAACTGGTCAAATGAACTTCATAATCCATGATGTTAAACAATTTTACTTTGAAATGCTTGATAACAAGATGCACAAAGAGAAGTCAGTAATATGGAGAAACTGAAAGGCCTAGTTAATGATACAGAAGAATGATCATCTAAATATGGAAAATCACCACATTTCAAAATGTTTAACACGAGCAGCACCTGCCTTCAGCATGGTGAAGACTGTGGGAACAGCCAAATGCATAAAAGATTTTAAAAAGCTATCAGTCGTAGCTCTGAGCACAATACTGGTATTTATGTCCCAATGCCCCTAGCAGATTAGAGGAACCAAAGCTCATTACTGTTTTATGGTAGAGAAACTTCGCCTTCTGTGTAGTTCATTTGAAATTATTATTTTGCAGATACTGCCTTTAAGTTAACCATCTAAGGCTTTACCTGAGGTCCTTCACCCTGATAACAACATAGAATGAAGAAAAAGTGAAAACTGCCAACACATCCAGCAATGCCCTGCAAATTTTTGAAGGAAACCAAGATACTGTCCTGGTGACTGATTCCTAACAAACATCAGCATGTTCCTATACAGGCCAGAACTCTTAAAACAGCAGCTGACATGAACCTTGACACCATAACTACATACCTCAAAGAGATAATCGGGAAACAACACGGGCTTCCACAAAGAGTACTATTGGCCAGAGAAAGCTGGATAAAGACAACACAAGATCTCTATAAATTGCCATCTTTCAGAACAAACAGAATCTGATAGCTCACAAGTCAGAATCACAATGATGAATATAAGAATATGCCTTTTTAAAAAAAAAATCCCAGATTGCCAGGCATTTAACATCACCAGGAACAATGAACTGCATCAGGCCATAGAAATTCCACATTCTTAAAAATACAACATTGCCTCAGCAATTCTACAGGCACTAAAATGGCAAAATATAGCATTTCTAAGAAACTCAACTGGTTTCTGAACAGCCTTATTACCAGGGAGCAATATCAGAAGTGCAGACAACTGATGCAAAATACCCACAGGGTCTCCATATGTTTCAGTTACAGAAATATTAAACTAACCTTTCACTCACCTGAACATAACCTGTCATGAACACTACCTACTGTAGTAGATTGAACACTGTCTTCTCTAGCATGAGATGGAGAACATCCAGATAGAGCAACTGTCTCAAAAGAATGTTGGGGGGGAAAAAGGATGAGCCCAGAACCTGAAGTGAAATACCTACGCAGTAATTAAGCAGTTGAAACAAGGCATCCAGCACTAGTGCTGGTTGAGTTATAAACAGAAAAGACTAGGTCCTCAGTATCTACATAATGAATCAAATAATCCACCAGGTGCAATGAATGACCATCATTTTACAATGCCCACAGCTCTTTTCCTTCTTCAGCAGAAAGATGAATTTCCAAAAGACCACTACTACCACCTGCCAAGAAAGTGGCTAAAAGAGTGTTAATTTTCTTATCTACATTCACATCCTAGAGACTGTAACGCAGCCCTGAGGGTTTCAGGTGTTGAGGGATCAATGATGAGGCTGAGAGAACATAGTACTACAACAAGTGTAACTTCTACAAAGACATCCCCATCTGGGATATCTGGTACCAAGGGATCTGACAGATCCATAAACCACACAGTTGCTGAACTGGAATAAGCAGATATATTCTAACATCCTTTTGTATATTTGCTAAGACATAGCCTACAGAGTCAGTGTGAACACACAAGTTCCATTCATGTAACAAGACTGTCATAACTCCATGGGTGGGCCCCACTGGTCTCATCTTTCTCATGAAAGTCTAGAGTAAGAGACTGGCACATCCTTGAGGAGTCATCTTAGAAAAGGCATCACAATCAGTTTGATCCCAGAGGTGCACAGAGTGGTGCAGTGACCAGCACCACTGTGACTTCACACAGGCCTTTGTGGCTTTCTCAGCCCCACTCCTGTGCAACACATGCACCTGATCTCTTCACTTGCTAAATTTCAAAGAACAGCAAACAGCACTTATCTAGAATGAATCACTCTCTAAGCAATAGAAATACTTCACATATGGATCAACAACAGAATTCAAACCTCCGAAGTCTCACACCATTAGATGTAAATTATACAGATATTACCACTTTAAAAAAAGGATACAGAAGAATCCACCATGCAGAAGAAAATCTGTCTAAGGAGAAAGTGGTTCATCTCTGCAGAGTGACTAGAGAAGCAAACATGTCTCTGAGCATGTTACAGCTTGTGCTGTATCTCACCCACTCCTTGCTCTGAGGATAAGGATGGGTCAGACATGGAGTGCCTACAGGCACTGCCAAGGGGGAAAATAATGAAGCGATCTGAGTGTCAGAATACTGACACTGTCTGTGTTCACTTAAGAGTATCACCCACAGAAAGACACTATTATTTACTGATGATAACAAAACTATCAGAAATTAATTCCTACTATTACGCTTACACCTAGAAAGAAAAAAATTATTTCCTATTTTCTTTAATTCTTTTTCAAGAACAGAATAATATGTTTACTATTACTCTGTCATCACCAAAAATCTAATGACTTTGAAAAGGCACAGTACAAGATTAATAAATTCAGTGAGTTGCTAATGAAAGGAAATTTTAAGATCTTTCAGATAAACCCGTTCATAACTCATAAGCATCCTACCTAACCCTTGAAAATTATGGATTTTTTTTAAACCAGTAAAAATTTGGTAAGAAGTATTACCAATGTTTTCAGTGGACACAGCAGGAGGTCCTCAGAGTGTTTTTAAACTCTCACAAAGTTAAGTATTGTTAACATAATACATCTGTAAGGATGAAGCCAAGTAATAGCTATAGGACTATGTAAGAATTAGAGACACCACATAAAAGCACTGTACATACAGCATGGGTAGCCTGTGGGATCCAGAGAATGGTGGATACACCATATACAGAGCCTCCGCTCCCTCATACTGGTGCATCTGTCCCCCGTAGTCCCCAGCCATTCCTTATATCTGCAAGAATATAATAGAAAGAAAAGGAGTAACAGGATGCTTCAAGACCTGAGAGAAGATGGGAGCACAAGGTTCACGGTCTCCACTTCCTCACCCTGGCACTACTCTGCATGTTTGGGCCTTCAGTTCTTCATCGTGAAGAACAAACTTACAAAGTTTAATGGCCATAAGGGCATGGTGCAAGATGCCATTTTTAGAAGGTAAGAGACCACTTCTGAATGGTTTACAGCTACAGACTGTAAACAGGTCCAACCTGATTTCTAATGTTTATCACTGTAATTATACATTGCAATGAGCACAAAAGAAGTAGTAAGAATAAAACTGGATTTCTTAAGGAAGCAAAGATCCAAAGACTTGAAAGTAAAAAGAACCCTCAAAAGCCCTAAAAGAAAGTCTTCTAGTCACCATTTTTGTTACCTGCAAAAAGAAATTAACTTCTAACTTAAATTCCCAGATATAAATGTTAGAGGTGAAGGGAAACAGCAAAAAGTTTCCCAAAATACACCTCTGTATCAGCTAAGTATCTCTGTATCAATGACTTAGCTGGGAAACAGAATTACAAATCTTCACTGGACACATTCATTCACAGAAATAAGAGGACAGTATGAAGAAGCAAACCATCATGTCCCTCCCACTTCATTTTGGATAGAGCACAAAATAAAACCAGAGATTTAAATCCCTCCAAATTTCTGACACTAAATATTTGTTCAACAGAGAAAGAAATGTACATGCATATCACAGATGGCTGGAAACAAAAAGCTCCCATTAACCCAGACAGTCAAGGGTTACAGTACTCTCTTCTCTTAAGTCACTTATATATGTTCTACCCACTTGCACCAATGTTCAATTTCACAACCTAATTCTTAAAGTGTGCTGATTTTATCTTCAGAAGGAAGGACAGGAGTTGTTTTAACTTTGCAGTCATGCACCAATACACACACTAAAATGGCCACACAGGGATGTAAATACAGTTCCTGCTGGTACCACTTGTGTGATAAATGCACTGAGTAGCCAAATAGTTGGATGTGATTGCAACCAGCCTATAAATAGGCACAATTCCAATTACTCATATAAATAATGTCTTTGAAAATGATCTATCAGTCATGTTCTGTTCTGATTAAGGAACCCTACATGAAAAGTGTGAACTGAACAGAAATGCCATGCCCCTGAGATATGCTTACTCTCTCACACAATACAAGCACTTGCCACCTCAATCACCACCCAACTGAGCACCTCCACTCTAAATTAAATCAGTGGGAGATACTTTATTAAAAATAAGGTCTAGACATGAATATGTAGGCTTAATAAATTAATGTTAGAAAACATAACTCACAATATCAGTTCTAACTTTCAGTAAACAAGTTTCTTCTACTTAATAATTCAACCTTGTAACAAAAAATTTTAAAGCTATTCTGCCACATCTGATCATTAAACTAAAATCACATAACATGGGAAATTATTTTGCTTCAGCCTTGAAAATATGGTAGACATTGGAAGTACGTGACTAAAATTCCAAACAAGAATTGTGGTCAGAGATGAACCACAAAATACTACACCCTGAAAATGACCTGCCAGAGATGTATAGTACATCAGAATTATGGGTATCACTGGCACTTTTTAGTTATCACAGTTATTTTTAATCCAGTTAGCTAAAGCATTGTTTAATAGAACAAACACAATCTGCAACTCAATAAACTTTTACTTTTTGATGAAAACTAAGGCTGGTACAGTCACTACAGAAAAATTTGCAATTCAAACTAAACACTATATTAATTTCAAGTGTTTTCCTCCTAACTCAATCATCAAAATACCAGGAAAAAAACAGTATTTAAAAAAGGCATATCATTGCCACAGCAGCCAACAGAGGAAGCCCATTACTACCCCTAAAACTTCATCTGCTCTTTCAGAAAAAAAAAAGTAATGCAAATAATAGAAACTGAATAAAAATAAAATAAAAAATAAGTCAATGTCTACCTGCCACAGGAGATAAAACAGAGAATCCTCTTACTTTAAGGACACCAAAATTAGGATTCCACAAGAAGTACTGAGAAAGAAAACATGCAAACAATTCCAATTAGAGAGTGAGAATAAATGCCAGTAAGTGACGAAACATATTACAGCTTTTAGGTAAATGCACCAAGTACCTTTGGTATTTTGTATCTATTATTTTTTTTTTCCAAAATATTTAAGAAAATCAGAAGCATACCCTATGCTCAACTTAAAGCATCTCTCTACACGAAGTTCACACTCTAAATATTCCACTAGATTAACCTAACGAAAAGAAGCTAGAAAACATGAAGTAAGGTTGTGTGCCACACCTTCTAGAAGAGAAGTATATGAATGGCAAAAGCTACACGGAAGTGAGCACATGCCTGGGAGTGTGCACATGTATCCATCCTTTCTCTATGTCATATACCCTTTTCCATCCACAGACACACTTTAGAGTATTTTGAGACTGCCATGGGCTGATCAATAACCCAGACCAAGATCTTTCTGTTCAACATATGCTTTTATACAAGAGTGCAATAAGGCCACTATTCTGCTAATCTAAAAAATAAATCTTCTTTATTTTCTTGTCTCTTAAAGGCCAGTCTGTAGCTCATTCAAGGCACACCACTCACAACCATTTAGAGAATAATTACACAGATTATTTTACTTCTGGTGATAGGTGTACCTCAAAGGCTTCCTACTCTTCTCTTCTGGGCCTTTACTAACCTGGTGTGTCAGCTACTGCCAATCTATGTTACTTTTCTCTGTCTGCTTTGCTTTTCTCAGTCGCCTTACAGCAACTATTCAACAGCCCTTTCAGCAATTTTTTAACACATTCCTTCACACATGGATTGAGTTTCTTGAGCTGGTCCATAAAAAAATTGTACCATTTCCCCTTCCTCATTCTTGCAGCAAACCAGTTTCTTGGATGGCCTATGAAAGAAACTAATGGGATTGGTTTAGTGTCATGTGTATAGGGATTATTAAAATTAATATAGGGCACTCCATACTTGCCCCTGCTACATGGTTTGACTTATTCAAACAGGAAATCTAATTAGAAAAAAAAAACAATCTTTACCAACATGCAGTAACGTATTGGGGTATTTCCGCATTACTGAGCCATGACAGCAATTCATATTCTGCTCTGTAGAACAGGCTGAAACCAGGAGAACATCTTGGAGGGATCTTTTAGATTAGGACATCATAGAATTGTTTTGTTTGGAAAAGATCTCTGAGATCATTGAGTCCAACCATCAGTCTAATGCCACATCCCAAAGTGCCATGTCCACACATTTCTTGAACATCTCCAGCACTATTCCAGTGTTTATCAGTGTAATTATGCTGCACAGTAGGCATATTTCTGTTGTCTGTTCTTAGCTGTCCTGCATCTGAAGCATTCCCTCATACCAGCTATAAGAAAATCTAACTGACTCCATGCAAAGTGCCTAAAACTCCAACAGAACAATGTGCAAGCCTTATATAGGATGCCATTTTTTGGCCATGTTTTATATAAATGCATACAGATGCATACACATCTTTGTCTGCAGGTGGTTGATTCTTTGTCTTACTTTAATTGAGTCCATATCCCTGTGGCAGAGCAGGGCACTGCCCCACCGGAGGTGTGAATGGGGCAGGAAAGGGTCTTCCTCCCTCCCCACCTCTGTCACTGGAGGCTTAGTACAATAGGTGTGAAGTGCCTTCTCCCACCCTCCATGGGCTTGAACAGGGAGGCAACAGATCACCTCAGTATATATATGGCAGCTGGACAGATTGCAGCAGGACTTGCTTGGACTTGCAAGGACTTGCTTAGACCTTCACTGGGACCTGCATGGACCTGCACTGGGACCTGAACACGGACCTGGAGACACGAACCTTGCACGGACTTTGAGACAGTCTCGCATCTGTAAGTAGGGCAAGTTTCATGCCCAAACTTTTCCATTTTTCTGATTTTTTCCTGAATTACGAGAAAAGACATCATTGTGAAGACTTTTCCCGACCGAATTAGAACCCAAACTTAAACTAGTCTACACACAGATTGTGGGTGGGGCTTTTGGAAATTATAAAAGCTACACAATTTATAATTTCAGCCTCTTCAATAGCCCACAATCAATACAATCCCAAACTGGCTACGGCAAACATTCCCTAGGAATCTATCCCCAAATTCAGTCACTTTTAAAATAAAATTAACTTCTTCTCAGTAAAGAAAATAACTGAAAAAAAATTGTCCCACATGACTGTCTTGCACAATAGATACAAAAAGAAAGATGTCTCTTCCTGTTGCAAGAGCATGAGGGAGCAGTTCTTCTCTTTCAGTATTTTAAGTCCTCAGCTCACAGAGAACACTTCTGCTACAGTACTGCTTCACTCTAATCTGCATTTTCAAAATACAGACTGTGACAGCAGGAAAGACTGAGATGGGCAAACAGACATTGAATTTGTATCTTTAAAGATGAGCTTGGCACTTCCTAGACTGCATGCACAAGAATTTGAGGATATGAACTCCCAGTTTTGTTTGAGTGTAGCTTATAGTCAGCCTTCAAATGTGATTTCAGAGGCTGCGTGGAGTTTTAAGATTAGGCTGATAGAGGTCCTTCTTGTGTTACTAGCTATTTTAAATTGACTCTCCAGATTTTCATTGTTTCCTTGTGTATGGAGAGGGGAAAGACTTAGCGTTCCCATGCAGTCTGACATTTAACGGGAAAATGTATTCTTCTTTCACTTTTCTTTCTTTTCTGATCATGTTCTGTTACCTGTCTTAACCATGTAATAAATACATACACACAATTTTCTTCCTGAGTGATTTGTGCATATAGCAATTTTTAATTCTAGAGTGTTCATAATAGTTTTTCATAATAATTGTGAAGACGCTAAAAACCTGCTTACTTTCGCACAAAATAGTGGTCAAAACAAAAAAAAGGAATTATATTCTTTTGTTACTGGATCTATGCCACTAGCTTAAAACCAAAACATTTTAAATTAATTATAACAAATTTTAAATTCAATTTTCCCCTAAAGAAGGAAAAGTCTTTAATCTGAGCAAGACAGATATAAGGAAGAACAGTATCTATAATATTTATTCAGAGAAATTCTGAAACTCAGGAGATATTTTCAAATTAATGTTCAGTCCTTCTAAAGTTTTCTTACCAATTTTATACTACAAAGCTTTGTATAGCCTGCTTTACAAACACCAGTGCCATACATGGCCAGATACATCTGCCATGTGATCAAAAACAACGGGAGGGAGCAAGTCTCTTCATGACTTATGTAGTCAGTGTACAATTGAATCATAAAAGGAAGATCCTGAGTTTAAAATCTCTTAAGGAGATTCCTGAATAGTAAACTAATAATCAAATCAGGCAAGTGGCAGTCAAAATGGTGCATGCAGAAGGACATCTTTAGACCCTCCCAATGCTCCGTTGTCATTGCATACTGCTAGAACACAGCTATGCACAATATAAAAGCTAGTTGCTCACACTTTGCTCTGTCCCAGCTGTATGCAGTGGTGACACAGTCCTTTCCAGTAGTTTTTATATACAATAGTAAACCAAATAGATATAACGCACAAAGTCTGACAAACTAGGATTCCCAAGCATTAGCACACTGTATATAACAACAGTACAATTGCAATAGTGACTCACTTAGCACAGCTCTAAGTAACCTCATTCAAAAGTGCACACTACATGTCAGATTTAAAAATTAATCCTCCAATGACTTACGAGCATCCTGATAAAAGTATGGGAAAATAATTAGCTTCTCTGATCATGTTTAGATTCTTGGATCTTATTAACGATGAATGTAAACTTGGAAACAGTTTAAAACAGAAAATACAGTATGACCTGACACAGGAAGAATTTGTTGTGTGTCAAATGTTAACTAGAGACAAAAGAGAACTATTAATATAAAAAAACTGTCTATTTTTAAAAAGAGAAATTAAAATACAGCCAAGAATAACTTATTTTACTATCAACCAGTTCACAGCACCCACTGCAATCTGAGAGCATCCAGTAAGAAATCTTGGTACATTTATTCAATAATCATTG
This sequence comes from Psilopogon haemacephalus, assembly GCA_013396835.1. Lineage (NCBI taxonomy): Eukaryota > Metazoa > Chordata > Aves > Piciformes > Megalaimidae > Psilopogon > Psilopogon haemacephalus. The sequence continues at coordinate 152,101 of VWZI01013027.1, read as the reverse complement.
ATGTGCAAACTACTGCTGGCAGATAAACAGAATCATAGAATCACAGAATGGTTTAGGTTGGAAGAGACCTCAAAGATCATCCAATTCCAACCCCCCGCCATAGGCAGGGACACCTCCCACTAGATCAGGTCACTCAAGACCTCATCCAGCCCGGCCTTGAACACATCCAGGGAGGGAGCAGACACAACCTCTCTGGGCAACCTGTTCCAGTGCCTCACCACCCTCACTGTGAAGAATTTCTTCCTAACATCCCGTTGAAATCTCCCCTCTGCCAATTTGAACCCATTCCTCCTCGTCCTGTCATTACAAGACCTTGTGAACAGGCCATAGTTATGGTTATTAGTGTGAACATTTGGCATAACGTCTATATTTATTTTGATAGAAAGTCTGTTTTGTCTAGAAAGCTTTTTTTTTCTGAATTTATTCACTACTACTTAGATACACATCAAGATGATCTCCTCTCTGTCATAATGCATTTGTTTGGTCATGAAAGCAGTATCAGATACTACATTAAAGCATCTGAAGTATTGAGAGTACCAAATACTGGTTTGTCTAAAATAAGAGGGTGAAAAATTAGCTTCTTAGATAGACCCCCATCTAGTCTCAAGCAGAACAGGAGACTACTCTGACATCAGTACTCAAGAAAAGCAGGGGGAGTCAGGCCTTGTCAGGGTATCTGGCACAGTCTCAAAGAGCAGTATGGGATGAGGCCGCACTGCTGGCTGTGGAAGGACTTATTAGAGATATAGAAGCTCTACTGTGGCACTTCCCTGTGCCCATCTTATTTACTGGCTACATACATAAAATTAGTTTAAAGGAATTGGTCAGTCAGTGTAACAAATCTATACCTTGCTAGGATATCTGAGTTTTTCATCAAACTGACTGGAACAGTCCATTTAGAGGAATTTGATTCATATTTCAATACCAACCTCCAGTTTGTTCTCAAATAAGATCTGTCCAAACAGATGAAAAAAATTATGGTGAATAATTTTATACTATATACAGAATACCTTCCAAAGGTAATACTACAACAGCAGTAAAAAATTACAATTTCCTACAAAGGGGTGTATGCAGTAAGTTTTGAACACACCACATTTACAACTCCCATTTTCTAAAAAAGTTGCTATGTAGCTATACCAAATTGCACAATTTAAGAATAATTACTCTGTACATTTTAGTCACTCTGTAAAATGCCATCTAGAAATATGTGCTTGCAAGGACATCTAAACAAACAGAAGTATAGATTAAATGTCAAGAAATCACCTACAGCATCCCCATGCACTGCTGCAGTATGAATTACACCTCCACCCCTGCAGAAAAAAAAATATAAAAGCCTTACCTTTCCTTAATACTTCTAAGAAAACACAGTGTTCCTGAGTTTAGTTTACTTTTTCATTAAATGTTTAGTTAGAAAAGCATAGCCTAAATATTTGTGTGTGTGAAAATCAGACAAATTGCTATTTGTTTATTTCCTTCCTTCCCTGCCACCTCCTTAGGACAAATATTGACAGCCCTCTCTATAGCTACCTATCATGCAACTGACATACTTATTTCTACTCCCTCTCTCCCCTCTCTTGCCACTCTCTCCCTTCTCTTGCCTTCTTTCCTCTTTTTCCACCACTTCAAAGTTTGCCTTATAGTATGCATCTACTAAACCTCATCTTCTTTTATTAAGCTTAGTGTTAAAATGTTAGTGTTATCATAAACCAAGTTAAGCATAGCCATAACTAAAATCTGGTACAACAATTAACTTGCAACAGTTAGCCTGTTTCTGTAACTCAGCTTCATAAATGGGCTCTGAAAAACTCCTATTTGACCTCTGAAAATTATCTTATACAAGGCAACATTTTGATACAATTCACTCGAATCTGTACTTCTGATTTTGAATGAAAGTGCTGAAAATCAACCACTTAAGAAGTTCCAGATGTAATGCACAGCTACTCTAAATTTTGTTTTCTTTTTAATAAGAATGTTACTGTCCAACTGTACACTGTAGTACACAATCATTATAGTATAGATGTAATGAAATTTAAAGAATAAAAACATTTCACTAGAACAGCTCCAATAACTGAACCAGGAAGGTGGCAGACCAGCTTCTGAGCATATGAGCCCTTCAGGTCTGCAGAAAAAAGCAACAAATCTCAAGGCAACAAAAGGTCAGGAACAAGTACTCCAAGCTTTATATCAGGATGTTATTTTACTAGACATTCTGAACAAAAATATTGGGAAACAAATGTGCATGCTCTCTAAGGACCCCTAAGCCTATGTGTGCTGGTTTGAAGCTAATTGGAATATTTTAATGAGAGAAATTAGATAATTGGTGGTGAAAACAATTATAAAGTCTTTATCATTCATCGGTTTGCTGAAAAGGATAAAAAGCCAAAATGTAAATAAATTGTCATACTTTGTTCTGGGACACTTCTTCCTTATGCTTCTTCTTCACTCCGCTCTAATATCTTCCACTAACCTTGGCTAACAGAAAACAACATAAGCTTTGCTGGTTGGTTTGTTTGTCTGTCTGGGCAGGAAGACAGAAAGAAAGAGGCTTTGAGCCCCTTCTGGGCAGCTTCTTTGTCTGGGAAGGAGTTTGGATTTCTGTATTATTTTTAATTTGTATATTGTTGTAAATACTTGTAAATATGTTGTGTATATGTGCTTGTAAATTTTGCTTTCCTGTAAATATAGCTTTAAATTACTTCCAAGCCATGTGAGCTGGTTTGGTAAATTTCAGTTGGGGGACTGGGGGAGAGGGGAAAGTTCTTAACCCACCACACTAGGTTATTACATTATTTTTCTACAGGAATGTTTCTCAAATTCTCCCAAAAACATATTGTGAGACTAGACACAGTAAACTACCCTGTTGTTTCTGTTTACATCCCTAGTCCTGCTGGCCACACTACTCCTGCTACAAACCAAGATGCCATGGCCTTCCGTGCCACCTGGGCACAGTGCTGGCTCACGTTCAGCTGCTTGTCACCCAGCACTCCTAGGTCCTGCTCTGCCAGGATGCTCTCCAGCCACTCATCCCCCAGTCTGTATCACTGCATGGGGTTATTGTGGTCGAAGTGTACTACCCTGCACTAGGGCTTGTTAAACCTCACACTATTTGCCTCAGCTCATTGATCCAGCCTGTCCAGGTCACTCTGAAGTGTCTTTCTGTCTTCCAGCAGATAAAAGGAAGCTGGATCACTTGGTTACAGATTAGGTGGTAAACAGCTTCTATTACTGACTTTCCACAGTGGAGGAGGCCACTGAAATCAGTTCTTCATTCTGAAGAGTTAAGCACATGCTTTCAGCAGGACCAGGACCAGACTGAAGCACAGCACTCTTCCTGACCCAATGGTGCCCACAGCTCAGGGCACCATGCCCACATTGCTATATAGCAGCCTAAGCTGAGATGACCTATCAGCCCTGTAGCTCCTGATACAATAGGTTACACTTGGGAAAAAACTGTGGCTCATTTCTCCTTGTTACATCAGCCATGGGGGATGAGTTGCAAGTTCCACTAACACAGACAGAAAAACATAAGTGTGTCTACGCTGGCAAAGACAAAAAATTACTGTGTCTGTGCCTACCACAGGGCAAAGAGATACAATCACCTTATTTTTAAACTTTTGTGCACATACAATTACAGCTCTGCTCTGCAGGAGTTACAATGCTAAGTACTTCAAGGAAAGAAAACAGGGCCTGAATTTAGGATATTCTATTTCTGATACAAGGAAAATTGGTGACACTCATTGAATATCAATGCTCCAGTTCCTATAAGCTCCAGATACTCCTCAACCATTACTGCAGATGAGTATCGGGAAGGTTCCTCAAGGGAACTCGGGATGAGTATCCTCAAGGTTCACAAAGAATTTAAGTGTTAAAAATTACAGTAAGAGAGGCTATGACAAGGGAAGACAATATTCTCTGTGAGGACTGAAGAGTACAGACTACACAATGAATTTGTGCAAAAATCACAAAATAAGAGAGTGTGTTTTCAGCAATGACTGACCGAGGCAGCTGCTACTACAGAATAAGGCTGAAAAGGCACTTTTCATGCATCTACACCAATGTACAGCTGCAACCCTGCAGAAGTCAGCAGAGTCTAACAGTCCCTCCAATAGGCTGAAATTAGGTAAGATATTCTGCTTCTGTGACCCCCACTTTAAAAAAATTGAGGGATTGGGCATTTTAAATTACGGACTGACTACATGCATGTAATTAAGAACAAAGGTGAGCCCAAAATCCCTTGAATTCAGTTTAGGGATAGTTCACCCAAGAAAAAGCAGAACCAGTAACTCCACTTGAAAAATTACACTGGAATTACTGGTTCCCCAATGAAGTTCTTTCTTCTCCTGCCTTCTGTCGCTATGACTTGACATGCTTCTGCAATAATGCCTCCAACCTGAGTATTTCAATAGGGAGTTCACAGTTACTTCATTCCTCACCACTACTTTTGGTACTACTCCAGCTTCTGCCTTACTGTATAAAAGGAAACAGCACTTCATCTCAATTGGCTGCCTTTCTCTCACAATGTTTAGTATGCCATAGGAAAGTGGGTGCCAATCTCTTTAAGGAAAATCTCCATATAAATCAAGAAGATGGAAACTACAAATTAAATACTGTTCCAGGGGTATATACTATTCTTGTGTAATAGTACCGATTTGCTCTTCCTAAATATTGGTTTACATTTAACAGTTGTTCATTCATACTTATAATTTCAGAAAGCAATTTGCCACTTCTTCACTAACAGGACTCCCGTGGTCTGAATTCAGTGAAATTCCTCAGTGTTTCTTAAGTAGGTTGTCGCACTTCCACAGAAATAATTAAACTGAAAACTAGCAGTGGTATATGTAAATGCCATTGTGAGCATGATGAATTCACAGTCCACACAGCTGTTCAGGATAATGAAGCCTAAAACTTTTATCTTGTCACTTTGTTCCTGATGGCACCTTATGCAAAGATGAAGAACGAGATGAAGAATAGCTAAATAGTTCTGGCAAGCTTGCTCCCAGATCTTCCCTTTTATGAGGGTTGTGCAGAACCTCCCTCCTCCTATCTGAACACATGCCAAAATGCAGGCATCTATCATATGCCAGGCAGAGGCGTGAGCCCTGTGCGTCAGACAGGGAGCTCTGAGAACAGCCATCTCCACAGCCGCGTGACAAGGGCACAGCCAGCTCAGGCAGCAGGGGCAGCAGGCTGGTCATGCCATACAGACAGCCCTGTAACGTGCCCTCTGTGTGGTGAAGTGTGCATGTGCATATCCTGCCTCTGATGCTGTGGCACTGTCCTGCTCCCAGCTGTGCAGGTATAGGGCTTGAAGATGTGACAGGCAACCCATTACTGATGTCATCATTATACATAACGATGCTATAAAGTACTTATTAATGCTTGTTGAGTGTTTCACTGTCTGTATGTGGTATTTTAATTAAAACAACTAGCTTGCAGGGCTTAGAAATTCATTAGCATATTTTGATTAAAAGATTTATTTCTGAAAATTCTAAGACAACTCAAAATGCCATAGGTTTTGTACTGAGTGTTTTCTGCCAACTGAGTTTAATAGAAAATATTTTTACCTGCAGAAATACTTGTTGGAAAAGATTTAAATAATTGTGAGGCTTGAGCAGGAGTGAACTAAAATGACTTCTCTACCAATTTCAATTAACTACCATCTGTGTTGGACAATTCCATTATCACAGCTTTTGGGCACCTCAAAGAATTAAGAATAAAAAGAATGCTGCATCTCCTTTCTCTTCAAATTGTACACGTTTTGTAAATTTAAAATTTGTAGAGTTAAATAAAATTAGTTTGGTTCTCAGAGTGACTTTTGTACATCCATAAAAAGAGGGGAGGAAAAAAGAGAGACAGGCCTCTAAATGTAGCATCTGCTAAATGAACTAAACACATTCTCTTAAGAAACATGAAAAAACAGGTTCCTTCTTTCTCAGCTTTTCCTCTTCAGCTAATCAGCCATGTACCCAAAAGAGACAGTTCTCAGCAGTGTGTATAAGGGCAAAAAAAATTTCAAATTCCACCAACTGAAAAAAAAAAAAACCACAAAAAAAACCCCAAAACCCAAACCAAACCTAGCTTCAATGTAAAAGGAAAAAAAGAGAAAAAAAAAGGAGAGAGAAAAAAGAGATCTCTTCTGGTGTCATGTGAGAATCTCAACTTAGCTTGATGGCTGATGCAGAAGGTGTATAAGGTAAGCATCAATTTACTTACGTGTTCTCTCTTTCCTTCAGAAAGGTCCTCACTGGCATCCATGGTGAAGAAGACTGGAAATTTCCATATTCTCTGCTTCCTTCTGTTGTTTCCACAATAGCAGTATCTCTCTGATTGCAAGTTTATTCTAGATATACATAAGACAGTCTCTCCATAGAGGTGCAGTACTGATATACTCTGCCTGCTGACTATGTTTAAATTATTTTTGTTTAGAAGCTGGTAAGTGAAGCTATTTGTATTTCCCATTTCGTTGACAGAATAGTATTTAAAACCTCATTTATTTCCTTTTCAGAAGATGAAGATGGTATTTTAAAGTTAGATACTGTTTGGAGGAGAGGAATTAGGAAGTCATCTCTGTTGTTAACATGAGGTGCCCCACAGATGCCATTGAGCCTATCTACCAGTTCTTTTCACAGAAACCTCAGTTAGGGTCTATTGATTCTTTCAGAAGCTTAAGCAGATACATAAGTGAAGTAAACTAAGAAATAGATAACAGTCTATAAAGTATGATGATATTACACATTTGTACGTAACACTAGTAAACTGGTAAAAACAGCCTCTGTAAATACTACCTATTCAGGTATAAATTTAAGATCATTCTGTAGAAAACCCCTGCCAGTATTTGATGCGATAATTTACCCATTTATCTAGCCATCAAGATGATAAAAAGCAGGCACCCAATGCTTTTGCTAACATACAGAATCACAGTAACTTTCTATCTCTAGGTATTTCTTACTTAGGTGGACGAAAACTAATGTCATCCGTAGCAAGAAAGTATCTCTCCATATTCAGAAACTGCACTTCTTGACTACCTCAGCTTGTTTAGGATTTTCCACTCATTTTTCACCTCATGAACACTCTCAACCTTTTCTTCCACTTTATGCTGTTACTATCTCCATGCCCTACCTTTTTTTTCCATCCAGGTCTCTTGACCACCTCAATAAGTGGGATTTTTTCCCTTCTTTTTTCTTCATCTCAGTCTCACCAGATTTTAAAAGAAAAATTAAGGATTACCTACTTGCAGTTGTCTCATTGTTCATTCTAGCCCTGTAAAGTATTTTTAATCTCCTCGCTAAACCCTTCTATTGAGGGCTATCATATATATTTTTCTTTGTGCATAACCTGGAACAATGAAGTGCATTACTAACCTGCCCATATGTAGCTGTCATCAGCATTATCACAGAATGTTAACGGTTGTAAGGGACCTTGAAGGATCATCTAGTCCAGCCCCCTTGCCAAAGCAGGCTCACCTAGGGCAGGCCACAAAGGAATGCACCCAGGTGGGTTTTGAAAGTCTCCAGAGAAGGAGACTCCACAAAAAATCTCTGGGCAGCCTGTTCAGTGCTCTATCGCCCTGGCTGTAAAGAAGTGTCTCCTTGCTTTGAGGTAGAACCTCCTGTGTTCTGTCTTGTACCCATTGTTCCTTGTACTACCAACTGGGCACCACTAAAAAGAGACTAGCACCCTCATCTTGACACCCACCTCTCAGATGCTCACAGATGCTGACTATGGTAGCGTGTGTGGTATATGTGTATTTTACATGTAGAGCCCACATCACATACATATACACATATGCATTAAGACAGAAGAGATACTAAATTAGGCAGCTGAATAAATATTAAGAATTTAAATTAATTGATTCTAGCTTATTTGAGCCTTTATTCTCTACATACTGTACAGTAATATGTTTAATATTAACATTAAATAATAAATGTCTCACTATACTACTTTCAGCAGATGCTTCAGCTGCTTAATTTATATCTTGGTTAGGAAAAATAACTAGATCTTATGCCACCAAGTTAAAATACTAGGGATTAGCCAAAGAATAATAGAGATATCAAAACTGAGTTATCCACCATAGAGAACTATTGCTCTTTGTGAAGAAGCGTGTGTCACCTTCTGGCTTCTCACTGCTTATGATTGCAAGACCTCACAAAGCAGCTTCTAGCAGAATCATCTACAAGTCTTTGCTTTGGATATCATTCAATGTTTTGCCTCAGATGATGTCAATAGTTCAGCTCTTTCTCCATCCCACCACTGCCTAAAGACAGCTACCAATACCTCTCTGTCCCATGTAGTTATTTGGGAGCCACCACATAGGTCATTTGGAGACCAAATTAAAATCAACACACCAGAACTTCCTGTATTTCTGTAAATCAACACACCCTCAGACAGCACAATGTCTAGGTTAATGCATGGAAGTAGAGACAACCTAATGGCAGAGGTGTGACAAAGGCAAAGATCCCAGAATCATCTCAGAATCATTCTGCAGTATCACTAGAGCAGATGCAACATGAAACCACATAATACATCTAACTCTCTGAATGAATATTCATTATTAACTTGGTGTAATGCTTATCAGAAATAAATCTTAAAGTCAACAATCTGTCATATTTCAAATTTTAAAATAGCTTAGTTAAGTATCCTAGCATTAAGAGGAACCCATTTGGTCATCCTCTTATTTCCTTAGGAAACATAAAAATCAACTTTGAGTATAGAATACTATTAAGCTGCTAAGCTTAAAAATTAGGTACTATCAGGCTTTTCTAATTGCAAGGTATCTTGACTACCTTAATGTATCCAAACAATTCTTCAGTGAGACATTTGCATTACCAGCATAGTCTATTTCATATATTTAATTTTATACTTTACTAATGAAGTTTCTTAAACATATTGTACCTCTCTGGTAGTCATTTTGTGTTTAAGAAGAAAAGTAAGAACTATCACTTCTCATGGGCTTTCTTGTTTGAAAAATAATTATTTTCACTACTAAAGCTATCAGAAACTTAAAAAAGAAAAGGAGTACAAACAGCAGACTGCAGTATTACCTTCTTCCAGATTGAAGTATATTCACATGATTTACATCTGGATCATACCACACAACTTGACACATTAGTCTGAGTAAGACAACTCTTTTTTTTTTTTTCCCACAAGACCAAAACACATGAAATATTAATTGCCCCTAGGAATTATTTCCCCAACAATTGTGTGGCGATTTCAGGCTTCACGCACCGTTTCTGTCTCCTTTTAAAGACACATTAAGAATAATGATTTTTTTTTTTCTGAACAAGTACTAGCTTTTCTAACATTCAAACTCTCCTTCTGAAATGCAAAAGCTTAGCACACATCTGTTCGAAGGGCTGCATTCATTAAAGTCAGCTATCAATCAATCACATTGAAACTTTCCTTCAAACGTGCAATGTAATTTGCACATAGCCCTGCTCAATGTTACTGAGTGCTAGTTAACAAATCATTCCCTTCACTTCATGCTACACTACTTCATGAACTATTAGGATTACTTAAAACATGAGAATACTTGGGATTCATGACATTTTCTTACTTTGTGCTGCACATGCTACGCTCCAATCCCACAAATGCAAACCTCCATTTTTCTATACAGCTCCTTTGTAGTTTTGACGATCTCTGCTAAGATCTTTTTATTGAAAAGGAACTATCTGACTGAGGTTGTAACTAGCAAAATTGGAAGTTTGGATAGACTTTCTGCACTATGGAATACAAAATTAATTAAATATACTAAAAATTCTCTGCAGTTGAAAATGAATGTATGCTATAGATTTTAAACTGAGCATATCAAGATCATAGAATCATAGAATCAGTCAGGGTTAGAAGGGATCACAAAGATCATCCAGTTCCAAACCCCTGCCATGCCCAGGGACACCCTACCCTAGATTAGGCTGCCCACAGCCTCATCCAGCCTGGCTGCAAACACCTCCAGTGAAGTGGCCCCATCCACCCCACTGGGCAACCCATTCCAGGGCCTCATCACTCTCATGGTGAAGAACTTCCTCCTCACATCCAATCTGAATCTCCCCACCTCCAGCTTTGCTCCATTCCCCCTAGTCCTGTCACTACCTGACAGTCTAAGAAGTCCCTCCCCAGATTTTCCGTAGGCCCCCTTCAGATACTGGAAGGCCATATGATTAGGAAGAGCTTGTATGTCCTGCCCTGCTGACTCTGGTTCAGTCAAGAGTCTCATTACATTTAGTTATGGCTTTTACATCCTACTTTCAGATTTGCAGTATTTCATACAAATAAGACTAAGGTTCTGGGCCTCATGCTTCAGGAAAACAAGACCCTAAAAATGAAGCCTGAAGGCTACAGTGATACAACAGAACAATAAGGAGAGACCAAGAACATGGATTTTTTAATGCTATGCAATTTGGAGGGATCTGTTATATGTAATAGAAAAAAGTATACAGTCCTCCAAGACAGCATGAACCAGCCAGTAGGTTTGCTTCTAGCACAACACACCAACAAAAGGAGTAAAATTATTTTCATGACAGGAAAAACAAAAAGCTGTTTTTCATTGAAAAAAAGGCTTCGTGCAAGTTCTGTGACCTGAAACCTTGGCTACATTTTTCAGCAAAGCAGCTAATAAATTTGAGGTTACTCCAAATCACACAGCTTTACAGGAATCTGACTAACATTATGTTATGTTTTAGAAGACAATTAACCATCAGTGTCACATTCCAATTACTAGGTAGTAGACCAATGACACATGCAGCTTTATGCAACTTACCTGATGCTCGTCTGGTAAATCGGTTTATCGCTGGAGCTGAAAGAGAACATGACATCTCAATTAGATTATTTTTGTAATAATCTAACACACTGTAAATATAAACAACGTCGTACTTTGTTCAAAGTGTGGCAACTTCAAAAATCCATTAACTTTTATTTTTGTGTCTTGACAGAAATCCATGATGACTTCACAGACACTTAAACTCTAAAGCAGCTTTGCAAGAGATACAGTAGATAGTAACCAGTAACATTTTCATCTTCTTAAGATTTACTTACTTACTGTTTATGACTGTCTGTGAAACATTTAGTCTGCTCTGCATTTCAGTTATATTTACTGAGACCACAGAATCTAGTATCTTGCAAACAAGGATGGAATAAAAGAAATAATTGAAAAAAATGTATTTTGCTTTTAAAAAATATACCTATTAGCAATCTGGCACTGAAGACAGTAATGCAATCATGAAATGCACTCTAGAGGTCACCTAGTCCAACCCACCCCTGCAGTAAGCAGGGACATCCTCAACTAGATCAGGTTGCCCAGAGACACAACAAGGCTAACCTTGAATGTCTCCAAGGATGGGGCTTCCAATACCTCCCTGGACAGTGTTCCACCACCCCTTCTGCCTAATGTGCAATCTAAATTTACTCTTCTCTAGTTTAAAACCATTGCCCCTTATCCTATATGCCTTTGTAAAAAGTCTTTCCCCAGCTTTCTTGTAGGCCTGCTTCAGGTACTGAAAGGCCATGAGCCTTTTCCAGGCTGAACAAGCCCAACTCTTTCAGACTGTATTCATAGGATAGGTGCTCCAGCCATCTGATCATTTTTGTGGCCCTCCTCTGGACCCTCTCTATCAGAGGTCCTTCTTCTGATGTGAACAGAGCAGAGTAGCAGAACCATCCCTCTTCAATCTGCTCACTACTCTTCTTCTGATGCAGCCCAGGATGTAATTGGCTTTTTGAGTTGCAAGTGCACATTGATAGCTCATGCCCAGCTTTTCATCCATCAATACTTTCAGGTCCTTTTCTGCAGGGCTGCTATCACATCCTCTCCCAGCTTGTATTGATAATGCAGATTGTCTTGACCCACTTGGCCTTGTTTCTGAACCTCATGAGGTTTACCCGGGCCCACTTCTCCAATTTATCTAGATCTCTCTAGATGACATCTCACCTCTCTGGCATATTGGCCACAACACTTAGCTTTATGTCATGTGCGACCTTGCTGAAGGTGCAATCAATTCCACTGTCTGTGTCATTGATGTAGACACTGAACAGCACTGGTCCCAGTATGAGGCCCATCTCCAACTGGGCATTGAGCCACCGACTGCTACCCTTTGGATCCAACCATCCAGCCAATTCCTTATCCACTGAACAGTCCACCCATCACATCCATATCCCTCCAACATAGAAAGGATGCTGTGGAGAACCATGTCAAAGGCCCTGCAGAAGTCCAGGTAGATAATATCCATCGCCCTTCCCTTGTGCACTGATGTAGTCACCCATTGTAGGAAGCCACTCTAGATTGGTCAGGCAAGACTTGCCCTTAGTAAAGCCATGCCAATTGTCTTGAATCACCTCCCTGTCCTCTATGTGCTCCATCAGACCTTCTAGAGGATCTGCTCCATGATCCTAGAGAGGAAAAGACTAATTTACAACCCCATCTGAAAGACCACCTTTTGCTTTGAATAACCTTTAAAACTCCTTGGATAAGTCAGTAACAATGCCAGCCCCCACCCACGCCCCAGTTTTACAGTGCAAATGACAGTTTTATAGTGCCATCTTGGCACATCTCCAACTGTGTGCTGCAAACATTTGCAATCAGACTCCTGTCTTGTTTCCAACTGGGAGAGATCACAAAACGCATCTTGGAGCACACAGTTGTGCCTCTACATAATTTCCAAGACTACCAGATTTTTCAAGAGTTACTAGAGATAAAAAAGATAAAGAAGTTTTATATTTTGCCTCCCAAGTGCAACCTCCAGTCTAATTAGTGTAAAACACTGGTATTGCACACTACTTTCAAGTGGTACATTAACTGCCGGAATACATAGTAAGAAGAAAATCTGAATGACCTAATTTCAAATGTGTGCAGAAGCTATATTAAAAATGTATGCCTTTTCAGTGCTTATTAATATTCAATCTTAAAAAGAAAAGCCCTTAATGTTTACATTAAATTGAAAAATAATTTTTAAAAAACCCTTTTTTATCCCACTTTATTTTACGTAAGAGTTATGCATCATTTCTTCAACACCTAAGCCAAGATAAAGATAAAACAAATTGCTGAGAAAAATTGAGAGATAGTAACAGCTTGAGAAGCAAAATGGCTTTTTACTTCTTTGGGGAGGAAACACCAGAGCAAATCTACAATTTTCTGCACCACAGTCACAGACAGTTTGTGCAAACACACGCAGTAATGACAAGTCCAAGTGGCAAGAAACACACTAAGAAACCCAACCACAGTGGTTCAGAGTGCTAGTCTTGAGCAAGGAAATCTCTAGTGAATAAACTATCACAAACCCTAAATACATATATATATGAATAAAAGAGTAACACAGCCAGATAATTTATTTTAAAACATTAATTCTAATTCCTCTCAACATATTTTTTAGTAAAAAAAAAAAATTGACATTTTTTATTAGAGCAGACACCATATTTTATGCAACTACTGTTTCATAATATAGAGGAGGGATATTTCAGTGCTCAGAACTGTTAATTTTGTCACTAGGGTTAGAGGCCAAGAACAGTGATCTGATGCATTACTGTGACACCAGACACTGCTACCTCAGCATGTAAATTAGAGGCGGCTGTCAGCAGATGTGCTCATATATATAAAAAATAGAATTGGAATCTGAGAAGAAAGCAAAATCTTTCCCCAAAGTCACAGAGGGTACTTGGGCTTTGCTGTGAGTTCTATACATCATCTGAAAACATGAAGATTTAACTCCTCTAGACAGCTGCATCAGTACATTTTACCAATGCACAAAAATAATATAACATTTAAAGAAGAACAGCAAACACAAAACTAACACAATTTGGAAACTACTTCTCTTTGAAACAAGTTACTGGGATTGTCAACAAGATGAAGTCCTCTTCCAGCTACATGTTTAAATTCACTCTTCTGTTTGCTTACAATAGATGTTATAAATTATTTCTTGTTAGTTAAAAACAGGAGGAGAAAGAAATAAAGAAAAAATAGCAAGGATGTCAGAACCTTGATAAGCAACTAAACAGTGTTTGAGCAGCAACAAGGCAAAGCCCAGACTGGGATTTTGTGAAGGTCATCCAAATGTGTTTCAGGGAGATTTAAAAGCAGCACTCACAGTTCTTTGTCATGGAGCAAGCTGAACTACTCTCTACTCTTGCAGGAAATTGCATTATACTTTTGCTGCCCAGAAAGATGGAAATGTTAGTTTACAAGAAGGTATCAGAGAATCATCTACTCTATGGAAATTTAACTGTTTTTACTACAGATAGATAGTAAAGTGGGGAAAAGAGAGTCTACTAAGTGTTTTGCTGGAGACATTTGAAAAAAAAAAATCAAGTATATGAGGAGATTAAAGTCTTGGCTCAGAAACAAATGGACAGAATGATGGAGAAATATTCAATGAGGGCTATTAAATTCTCCTGCTGGAGCCACAGAGCATCAGGAGCAGCAAAGAGGTCTCCAGGAAAAAGCAATACTAATTCTGCCTGTTTTAATCATCCTCCCCAGGTATCTTTTTTTTAGCCACTGTCCTTGCTGAGTTCTGGGGTAGTTTGACTCAGATGACTACCCTGATTCACAATGCTTGGGTGAATGTGATACCCAGAGAGTACTACACCAGAGACGTTCTTCGTACCCAGGTTAGCCAAGGGCAGTTTTCAAATTCTGCTTAAAGGCTGTGAGTTCAAGCCTGAAGCCACATGCACATATAAGAACAGGGGCTTACATATCATGCTTGCCATCCTGCTGCTCAAGTCACTCCTGTCACAGAAGATATATGTCCTGGCTTACCCAGGCATGATCCCATGGTCCCTTCCCTCCGCTGGGGGGAGGAAGCAGAGTGTAGGCAGAAGACAAAAGGCTTGGAGACACCCACCTTGAGGGTCCAAGGCTTACCCAGACTTGTTCCTCCCAAATAAGAGAAACCAAGCTCCTGACTTCACCTAATACAGTCAGGTTTGGCAAAGTGCCATTTTGATTGGTGAGTTTGTGTGGCCACGGTGGCAATTTACATTCAGGCCATCAATAAACAGGCTTCTGCCACATGCATTTCTGCTTTCACTTTTACTTTTGATTTGCCTGCTCTGCCCTGCCACATGCTCTGCCTGCAACGACCTTCAAGATATCAAGAAAATTCCCTTCAAGATTTGGGTACTGTCTGATACTATATTGTGAGTAAATATTTTAGAGCCCCTCTCTAAGAAATTCGTTAGATAGATTCTACTGTGCCTTTCTGCCTTAGCAGTAGAAGGGAGCCTCTCAACTCCCTGGTGGGCAAGAGGTATATTTGAAACTAAGAACATCTTTCCAGTTTTAATGTTTGCATTTGCTACTTATTTCATAAAGTGTTCTAGTTTTGCCCGTTTCCTGTGCATATAAGTATCCAAACCATGTGTTTTGAACATAGTAAATAAGTTTTCTGGTGAGATTTAATGTTAATAAACAATTTTAATAGTTATTAACAATCTTTGCCTGGATATCAAAATTAGTATTAATTTTGCATAATTTGTAACAACTTCCCAACACCCCTGCTCACTAGCATCCTCCAGCTGTGCTCACAAGAATCTTCTCATGACTTCTGGTGCCTGCCTGCAGATACATAAGAAAGCAGCTGACTGTTCCAGAACTGTTCCCTGCTAGGAGAAACACAGGCGCTCTTGTTAGAAAGCTATCCCATTCCTGATGACACGCCACTTCCAATACTGATAACACACAATATTCAGGCAAGGATAAATTCAGGAATGCAATAGGCTTGAGGCATGTAATGGGTTAACTTGAATCTGGTGATATTCAGTACCATGCTGCCATCATGCCAACTTCAAAACGAAATTGCTGGCTTGAGCAAAGTATTATGAAGCTTGATGTTCAGATTGTAACATGAGAGGCTTCCTGTTCCAACTGCTGCTTTTGGGTTCCAAGTTTTGGGTGGTTTTTTTTTGTTTTCTGCAGAGATGGCAGTGATACCAGCGTGAGTGAGCACACTGGTTTTGGTTTTCTGGTTTATGCTAGGTTTTGTTTGTTTCTTTGTTGTTGTGGGGTTTTTTTTCCTTTTCTGCATTCCACTGTGCTTTTTCTTTGAATAGGCTAAGCTAAGCTAATTGCACATCATGATTATGTTATCTTACTTTATAGGAAATCCTTCTTACCTCAACTCTTTATCTCAACCCAGAGTTTTTGTGTTACGTTTTCCTTCACTTCCATGTTGGGAGGAAACTGACAGGTTAACCTATTAACAGTGTGTTAACCTGTTACCTTCCTGGCACTTTCCAATGTGGGCCAATAAAAAGCAACTGTCTTAACTAAGACAATTTGGTTTTGGAAGGAGACAAAGGGCTTGAGATAACAAGAGGCAAGATAATGAGATGATTCAATTAGGGGCTGATGTTTGTTATGAGAGTTCTATGTAAGGTTGGGGGGTTTTTTTGTAGTGTGTATTTGCTTTCTGGGAGTGGCTGTAGCTGATACGCTGGCATTCTATATATATTCTTTCTGGTGACAAGCATTATCTTAGAGGAAAGGCTTAGATCTGTACTGTTCCTATGCTGGCTACTGGCATGCTAGATTCTTTTCAGAGCAAGAGGACTCTCCCAAGAATACTACTGAGAGATCTGCTCCAACACTAGATAATTACGAGAGTTTGAGTAAATTCTTAGGACAGTAGCTCCTCCAATGGTTTGGAATTTTACTACTGAGCAAGTGCAAAACCCTGACAAGCTGCTGAAATGTTTGGAAAAAACCTGTTGCCAGCCTGGAAATTCCTGAGAGACAGAAATCACTGTGGTGTGTTAGGGCCTAGCTCATGCCAATAAAGCCCTTCTTATCAGTGTTCAGAGTCCTCAGAAGCAAGAGAAGGTCTCTGGGCATACAGGCAGACTGGCAAGCATCATGGCTACCCAGACCCCAACGGCAGGCATGGCAGCTGCACCAGAGAAACAGCCTGTGCCAGTTATCAGCAGCTCCTGCACGACAAAGAAGCACACAAGGAGAGCAGCTCATCCTGCAAAAGACAAGGATGAATCAAGGCCATCAGGTAAACAAGAGAAAGAGCCAGGATTGCTCACTTGGTTTTTATCTGTGGTTGTGGAAGATAGCCAAGGACAAACAACAGATGAAACAAGCAGAAGGCCTCAGCAATGCAAGGAAAATCTTTCTTCTTCTGTCCAGGCCTGTGTTTCAGCTACGGAGGAACTGTCCCAGGACATCCATCAACTCAAGAAGAACATGTTCTACTCCCCATCTGTACAGTCCTGCGTTTCAGCCACGAAGAACAGGTGCTCTCCTATCCAAGAAGAGAATCTGGGAGGTTGTTGTGGAAGGCCAAAATAGGCTTAAACATGTACTGGCTTGTCCAGACATGCTTCCCTGTTCCTCCTCTCTCCTGTGGTAGGGGGAAGCAAGGGTGGGAAAGGAAGACAAAGGCCTGGTGCCACTATGTCTCTTCTCTCTTGTAAACAGGGTACCCACACATGTTTATACACTTGTTTGTGTTCTGCCCTAAAAAAGTAAGCCCTCACTTCACCTAATACGGTCAAGTTTGGCAAACTCTCATTGTGACTGGTTAATCTGTTGTCAAGGAGCCATTAGTCTTGGGCTACATTGATAAAAAGAGATAATCAGGTAAAGACAACATGATTCTGCCATTGCTTCTGCCGTATTGCTCTCTGCCATTGTATCTTGCCATGCTCTGCCTGCTACGTAATAAGAAGCTCTGATACTTTGGGTTTGTCTACCCGGAAACTTGCCATGTCTCAAGTCTACCCAGGGATTAGGCATTAGGTGCCTCAAAATGTGGTGAGAAGTGCCACCAACATTGTACCCATCTGCACATCCACATGACATCCTGCCTGCACCTCTGCAAACCTCCATGCCAAGTCTGGAGTCAAAGAGGAACCATAATCAGATCGGATATCATGTACCTCTCTCTCAGCACCCTGTTGGAGCCTGCTAAGATCTAAAAGGCTGGTAAGACACAGAACTCCCTTCAAGTGTTTGGGTACTGTCTGGAAAATGTAGTTAGCCCTGGGAGTCCAGAACTAATATTTTGTGAGTAAATATTAAAAAGCCTCTTTGCAAAACTCTGTAAAACTCTAACTGAATCCAAGTGCCTTCTGCCTTAAGCAGAAAGACACCTCTCAAGTCCCTCTAGCAGGCAAGCAGTACAGTCGACCACAAGAGCCTCTTTCCAGTTCTAATAGTTTAATGTTTATTACTGCTAGCTATTTAAGTGTTCTAGATCTTCTGTTTTTCCCTCTGTGTAATGTTTTTCATGACCGTACAAAGAACCTGATTGAAATAGATAATGCATAGAGAATAAATATATTTATAGAAAAAAATAACAAACTATATAATTTTTTTAAAAATAAAACCCACCCATACTACCACTACAGAGGTACACACCATAGTGAACCCTGTGGTTTTACTTGCATGACCATGGGAAGCACAAGAGGAAGTGGGATGGAAAACCCGCTCCAGTCCTTGCTGCACAAGTATGTGAATCATAAGGGAATTCTCCCCATGAATGCTGCTCAGTTTCCAATGGAAAGTCACCCAAAAAGAGCAGATAAGCTGATACCACTTCTGATCCTCCTGAAGGGACTCGCAAAGCATCTTTGCAACATGCAAGTAACAGCAGTCGGACTGGAATGCAACAGAGTGGAGCTCCAGAATACCCACAGTGAGAAGTCTTCTGTGTACTGCAAAGTGATCACATTTCAAGTGAGAACGGACCGTAAATGATGTATGATGTCTACTGTTTGATGTCAATTGCTGCTGGGCATGACACTGATGATATAGAATAAGGGGTGGAGAATGTAATGGGTTAAGTTGAATGTGGTCATATTCAATACCATGCTGCCATCATGCCAGCCTCAAAATCAAAGTGCTGGCTCGAGCAAAGTATTACAGAGCTTGATGTTCAAATTGTAATACCAGAAGCTTCCTGTTCTGATTGCTGTTTTTTGGTTCCGGGTTTTGGGTGTGGTTTTGGGTTGGTTTTTTTTTTGCAGGGATGGCAACAATACAGGTGGGAGTTGGGTAGCACACTGGTTTTGGTTTTCTGGTTTACGCTGAGTTTTTTTGTTTGGTTTGTTTCCTTTCGTGCATTTCACTGTGCCTTTTCTGCAAGTTGGCTAAGCTAAGGGAATTATGCATTATGATTATGTTATTTTATATTAAACTCTTTTTATCTCAACTCTTTATCTCAACACGGAGTTTTTGTGTGTTATTTCACACGCGCACACACACCCCTTCTTCTCTGTTGGGGGCAAACAGGCAGCTTAACCTATTTAAAGTGCATTAACCTGTTACATGCCGGCATGCCTACTTAAGTTAAATCTACAGCTTAAAGTGACATTGTGCTGAGGGTTGGTTGCTCAGAATGATTCAAAGAAATAACTTGCTAGAAAAAACATTGCTTACAGTAACATACAGCTACACACCCATCACCATCCCCATGGACTTCTGCAAATTGTAAAAGGAATATCAACTGCAAAACAATCCTCTAGATGGTTAACTTGTTCTGATAACTTGATCTGCCTCTTCTCAGACTACGCATTTCAGTGCTCAAAGTCAAGTTTGCTTCAGAAACTCTCAGAGATTCCTCTGCATTAACATATCCTGGAGTAAGAAGATAAACACACCGTAGACATTAGACATGCAGCCTCCCTAAGAAGTCAGGGACTTAACAAAAGCCTGGGATTTAACAAAAGGTTCAGCTTACTACAGGCTATTAAGGACAGGCCTGAGCACTCTCTGACAAACAAACCTGTCACTTCTCTGCAGGTCTGCAAGGCAGGGCAAATAAACAACCCTGGGCCATGCTGCATAATGCATGAAACCTCAAGTGTGCCCAAGACAGGACAAGCTCACCCAGTTACTGCAGTTGATGGAGGCCATCAGGTGGATGAAGGATAGACTGTACAGGCTACATTTGTGGCAACTCATGGATCTTTTAGAGCAAAACACTCTAAGCCAAAACACCTTCTTTGAATGCCATGGGCTGGAAGGAGATCAGTGATTAATCTTCAATATCACTAAAAATTAGAACACTTTCCACAAGCCCTACTTCCAATAAGACACTGTAGTTTCTTCACAAAGCCTTTGCTTAAAAACACAATTTAAAAAAAATATCATTTCAGCCATTACATTTCCAAAGCCCTCAAATTTGGCAGCCCATAGCCAAAAAAAAAAACACAACCCAAACCCACCTCTATTTACAGAGTCGGGTAGACACAAACAGTGTGTCATCTCTGCATGGAAGATGTAAATGTTCCAAGTGCAGTTATGAAACAAAAATCATAGCCAAATCATACTTATTTTCCCCCCGCTATGCAACAGAGAGCAAAGAAAGGTTAAAACTGTCAAGGACCTCACTGAGGTCAGTGGGAAAAACACAGCCCAAATTTCAACAAGAGACTGAGAATCTGCTGTCAATAAACCACACTATTTTACACAGTGTAACCAGTGATCTCAGAATAGTTATTTCCAGTTTAGATGTGGTTTTTCATCACATTATCTCAAAATCCCAGGCAAAGTTTCAATCAACAAGTACCATGAGCACTATGGGTTCCACCTTTCCAGTTCCAAGCTCACTTATTTCCTCAGAGGCCCAGCAGCATTCAGAAGTACTTTGAATTATGTCTATTTTAATCATATTTCTATATTATGAAAATTAACATTTGCTTGTCTTCTTTCATAAAGATTAACTAGAATGAACTATTCAAAACAAGAGAAATCTAAATGAATGCCTCTCTAAAATATGCTTTAGCTAGACTTACGATTCTATGTCCCACATAGATGAAATACAGTTAACTCCCTATCATCCAGGACAATGATAAACAGAGACAGCCTGGATAATAATTTGTAATAATTTGGAACCCCTCTAATTTCCCTCCATCACAGAAGGAACATTCACTTTAGTTCAGAATTATTCCAGGTAGAATGATTAAGTCTCAATCTTGGAGTGTTGTGAAAGACATAAGATAATACAACTATGTTAATGTACGTTCACACTGCTAAGAATTCAATAAAATCTAAAGGCAAAGAAGGTAGGATGAGGACTGCTACCACCACTACCTTGCGTTCTCTCATCCATGGGAGTCACCCACAGCCAGTCTCAGCAGGAGCAAACTTGCCTCTTCAGCACTGCTGTAGAGTCAACATGGCTAAAACTCAGCCTAGGCTAACAAAACAGACCTCCCCTAAGCAAACTCCAGACAGATGACCCATGGTCTTTTCTTGCTTAGAATCTATAAATATTGAATAGTACTCAAATATAAATTTAGGAAGGTTATAAAATCAAGCTGTTAAATGAAATTATGTGAATTATACAATGAAACTGTACATTATAGATCTCTATGATCCTTAAGGAACTTGTTAGAGTTGTAATAACTTCAGAAATGGTTTGCTTTACTCCAAAGAGATGCTCTTCCTTCTGGTTATCAGACTCCAGGTGGTACATTCACTGACAGTTTGAAGAAATGAATGACAAAGGAGAGATCTGTCAGAATGATTCTCCTCCTTTCTCTGTGAAAGATCATGACAACTGTGAGGCATGAGGAGAGCAGATGAGCCCAGGGAATATATAACAATTATTCAGAAGACTAACAGTCCAGATAAAGCACTGGTGGGACACACAGGCCCAAAGAGCGGTGGTCAACGGAGTTAAATCCAGCTGGCGGCTGGTCACAAGTGGTGTTCCTCAGGGCTCAGTGTTGGGACCCGTTCTGTTTAACATCTTTACTGATGACCTTGATGAAGACATGAGAGTATGTCATCAGAAAGTTCGCAGATGACACCAAGTTAGGTGGCAGTGTTGATCTGTGTGAGGGTAGGGAGGCTCTACAGAGGGACTTGGACAGATTGGATCAATAGGCCAATGTTAACAAGATAAGCTTCAACAAAGCCAAATGCCAGGTCCTGCACTTGGGTCACAGCAACCCCAAGCAATGTTATATGCTTAGGAAAATGTGGCTAGAAAGCTGTCTAGCAAAAAGGGACCTGGGGGTTCTACCTGACAAGCAGGTGAATAGGAGCCAGCAGTGTGCCCAAGAAAGCCAATGGCATCCTGGCTTGTATTAGAAATATTTTGTCAAGCAGGGAGGAGCCACAGCCTGAGTATCTGTGGGAACAAAGCTTAGAGGTAACTCACCAAGCAGCGTGCAGTTAATGGAGGGCACTGTCTTAGCCCTGGAGGGACACAAGCCCTGGGAACTCTTAATAGGTCGTAATGACCTTGCAGACGCTGCTGGGGAAGTTGAAAGAGGGAAGTGGGCAATGATTGCGGCATTAGGGTCTTTTGTCTTGGGCTCCGGTTAAGGTGTGGGTCCACATGGGGTTCGCATGGCCATATCCCATTGTTGGGAGTGTGCATGGACACTTAAGTTAGCCAATGGTAAAGGACCTGTGTTTATGTTAACTTATCTAAGCCGCGCTTTCTGCAGAATAAAGTGACAATTAGCTTGCACCAAGTTGCGTCCCATCTCTCAATCGCGGCAAGTACTGTGTTCAGTTTTGGGCATCTCAATACAAAAGAGATATCGAGGTGCTGGAGCAAGCAAAAAGGAGGGCAATGAAGCTAGTGAATGGCCTGGAGAATAAATTTTATGAGGGGGCTATTTAGTTTGAAAAAGAGAAGGCTGAGGGGAGATCGTGTTGCTCTCTACAACTACTTGGAAGGACTTCGTGGAGAGGTAGATGTTGGTCCCTTCTCACAGGTAATTTGCAATAGAACAAGAAGGAATGGCCTCGAGCTGCAACAGAGTAAGTTTAGACTGGACATTAGGAACAATTTTTTCACTAAGTGGTTAAGCATTGGAATGGGCTGCTCAGGGAGGTAGTTGAGTGTTCAGTGTGTTTAAAGATTGTTTAGATGTGGTGTTCGCAGGTGAACCTTGTTTTAGGGGTGAAAGTTGTAGAGTTATCAGATGGACTTGATTCTGAGGGTCTTTTCCAACATGAATGTTTCTGTGATTCTAGGTTAATGCACTCTCCCCCTTCCCCTCACTGGTGGGAGATAAAAGGGAAAGTGGAGAGTTTTAATTGAATACACAAAATTATTTAATACTTTACAAAAGAGATACTGAATTATACCAAAAGAGACAAAGGGGGAAAAAGTACCCAACTGACATCTCATACATGACAACCATAACCACTTGAAATCAAATCAGAAAAGGGCAGAGCACAGGATCACAGGATCTTAGTGGTTGAAAGGCACCTCCATAGCTCATAGAATCAGTCAGGGTTGGAAGGGACCACAAAGATCATCTAGTTCCAACCCCCTTGCCATGGGCAGGGACACCCTACCCGAGATCAGGCTGCCCAGAGCCTCATCCAGCCTGGCCTTAAACACCTCCAGGGATGTGGCCCCAACCACCGAGTCCAACTGCCCTGCCAGATCAGGACCATAGAATCTAGCTCAGGTTGCACAGGAATGCATCCTGGTGGGTCTAGAAAGTCTCTAGAGGAGACCACAATCTCTCTGGGGAGCCTGTTCCAGTGCTCCATTAGCCTTACAGTATAGAAGCTCTTCCTCATATTGAAGTGGAGACTCCTGTGCTGTAGTTTATACCCATTACCCTTGTCCTATAAGAGGGCACAACTGAGAAGAGTTTGGCCCCTCCCTCTTGACACTCAGCTCTCACATAGTTACAAACATTGATTAGATCTTCTCTTCACCAAGCCAGGTCCCCCAGCCTCTTGTCATGAGGCAGGTGCTCCAGCCTCTTCTTAGCCCTTTGCTGGACTCTTTCAAGTAGATCCTTGTTCCTCTTAAACTAGGGAGCCAAAAACTGAATGCAATATTCCAGGTGAGGTCTGACCAGGGCAGAATAGAGGGGAAGAAGCACAGCTCCATCCTCATGTAATTCAGTAACACCCACTCAGCCAGTACCACTCAGAATAGTATAGGGATATATATGACATCTCAAAGCATTGCACTAACAAACAACCCTAATTAGATAAAGAATTGCTTTCTAAATAAGTGTTTCTATTTCTGGAAATTGAACTATGACAGTAATATTTGAATTATGAATTATGTAAGATACATTTTATTATTTCCCTCACCAAGTGGTCAAATTGCAAACCCTATTTTTTTATTAAAACATAAGTCAAGAACAGCACATAGGTTGGGGCTTTACACCAGGCAAAAGAATAAAATCATGGCCACACAGGTGCAGACTGCAAGTAATCTGAAAGATTAGACAGCAACACCACTACCAAATTTCCCAATAAGCAAATTACATCACCTCAGAAGAATATGATGTCCATTCCAAAACACTCATTTTCCTTGTCGGAAGGAAAACGCACAGCTCTGCAAAGGCAGAAGCACACAGAAGGATCTGGTTCCATCCCAAAAAGGGTGTGTTGCTGGAAGGCATCACAAGCGCATGCTCTTAGGAAAAGCATGCTTCCTAAGGAATCATCATTGCTATACACCTAAGGAGGCAGAATGCATACACATAACATATATGCATTCATATACACAAAAATAAAGCAGGCAGTGAGACATGAACTAAATTCATGCTTTCGGGAAGACCTGTAGACAGAGACTGAGAAACCCAAGCTGAGGAAGAAATCATGTTACTATGGCAGCATTTACATGCTACTGAGAGAAAAAGTGAGAGAGAATGATTTGGGTATTGCAAGAAAAGCAGATCTTGGTGAGAGAAACAACTGTATTATATGGGGTGCCCCAAGATTTTTTTATTAAAAATGTCATCTACAGATTTTAAAACTATCTGTACCACAACAAATATGTACATTCCTGTCTCTGAGGACATCAATACATCTGTAGAAGAATAAAAATACACAGAAACCAGAGTATCCTATTATCTCCATTTTTATAATATGCAACAAGATTAACAAAATTTACTAGAGATTGTAATGCTAAAATGCAGGATTTCCCAGTGATGAGATCTCAGATCGTATGAATGCTGCACATAATTACTGACACTGAAAATAAAACAGATGAAGTGTCTGTTTGATGTGCTAGACCAATGACCAGTTGCAATGACCATTCCCATTAATGGGAATGAAATGCTCCTCTTGGAGACCATATTTACATTTCCCACCTAAGCAGCTCCTTCTAGATTTGGGCACTCTGAAATAAGTTATTTAAACATCCTTTTAACGGTAGTGTCACATGTGAGAACATGAAAGACACTGCTGCACTGAATTTTTCTCTCTTAAGTGTGCACTGTTACACAGTGCCACGCGTTGCATCTTTTCCCACTTCCACAGAAATTCAGTACCAGTACACGGTCATTTTCTCATTAATACTAATCAAGTCATCTAGATAAGAGGGAGAAAAAAATTACAAAAAAAAAAAATTCACATCAGTTCTTTCTAATCAGTATAATCAGTTCTGACACGGGCTGCAACAAATTAATTTCTGCTACAATTTGTCTAAGTTGCCCTCAAGCCCGGGTTACTCAGTGCATCCGACAAAAACAAATAACATGTATATGAGAAGATTTCTACACACCAGAGACAACACATACTATTTTGAAAGGAAAACAAGAATATGAAATTGAGCCTAAAAATATCAACAAAATATATGTATGAGGGAGAGCAGCCTTCCTGGGATGTGCCCTGGACTCTGAAATACCCAGGCCTTCCCACAGAGCCAAAACCCAAGACCTGAGACATCGATTTAGCTTGGTCACCACCTATCAATTCAATTGTACTGCTTTCTACAATTTACCAAACTGCCTATTTCTGCCTAGGAGAGTGGGTCGGTATTTCTCAGTTCATTATTTTAAACACGATCACTATGCCCCAGCATCGCTTGTGGTAACATCCCTCTTTTCTAAGCAATTTATTACTATTCTAAGGATTATTCCACTATAGCCATAGAATAGTTTACAATTACTCTAAACCACATCTGATACAAAATGTCAGTAATGCTTTTATCTTCTTACCATCTGGAAATGGTTTCTTTCCACTTGAAATTTCATAAGCTATTTTAAGAATATTATGGTTATTTGCTTTCTAACACCACAACGTAGGCGTTTAGATCCAATTTCATGTTCTCCTCTGCTTTCTAATTTTGCTGCCTGAAGGATATTTACTAATGCATGCATGTTCCCTATCAGAACGGGAGGAAATAAAACGGTCATTCTGCCAAAGCTGTGCTGGCAATGCACAAATCTGTTGGGTGGTGTCACTCATCTGTAAAACTATCAAATCAACATTTTATATGATGTTAGGCTGCAGGATCACCACCTCATAAAACAAAGAAAAAATTGTACCTGTCTGAGTCAAAATTTCTGTCAAGTCATGAACCAGATCACTCAAGATTTTACAAGAATGACCTGGTCACTTTGGTTCTCCTTTATTCCTGATAGCCAACAGCTTCCCTTAGCCATTACACAGCAGTGCTCTGGGCCCCTTTTTAATTTTTTTTCCTTAAAAACTGGCCTACGTCTTTTATCTCTTGACAGTACCTGCAAGGTAATTTTATTACAAAGGAATAACTTTGAAATCTCACTGATGGTAGTGGGTTGGAGAAGATGACATAGCTGTCAGTATTCTTCTCCAAGGGAGCACACCTTTGTGTAGAGTTTATAATTATCTCATCTATTTTATACGCTTTAACAACTGTGAACATAACTGCTTTTTCCCATACACATTCATACTACCCATGTTTAATCCAAAGCCTCAAACCTGTTAAGACTCAGGCTTTCCAACTATTATTCATGTTTTTGTCACTTTGCCATTAGGTTACTACAACAAATCCTACATGGGCAAACACCGCTAAAACATTCTGAAGTTAAGATTTTACATGAAGTCTCTGCCTGCCACTACTTTGGGAAGAAATGTGTGGTACAAAGTACCTTGACAAAGAAGTACATGAATATGTATGATCTGCAATCTGCATTGCCTGCTTATTCACTTCCTGGTGAAATTTAAGTTTTTGCACTTAATGTGTATTTTAAAATTTGCATATTTTAAGAATGTTGTGTATTTAAAGGGAGTTTCTCTTGCATTCATGGTAATTCATTCTCAGCTAGTCAGAATATAGACAATTTTACTAGGTTTCAGATCATGAGACAAAGCATTTTCTCCTTGGTTTTACAGAAATTTTAGAGATGCACAGAGAGCACGTTAACTCTGAAAGAAAAAGAAAAAAAAAAAACCAACAAAAAACAAACCAACAATTAGGTCCCTAGTCCCACATATTATCACTGGAGTATAATGGGATGAATGGCTGGGCTCCCAAAAACTACAATGTTTGGGAAGTCGAGCTAAAGGTAAGAGAGGGAGAAAGAGAAGAGGGCGAGGAGAGGGGAGGAGAAGAGAAGAGAAAAGAAAAAAAATTCTACTGTTCACTTCCCATATACGTGCAATGCTAAATTACTGCAAGCAGGTGTCAAGGATTACAGTGAGGCTGTAAACCAAAGCACTCTTCATGATGTGGTCTTTCCAGTTCTCAGGGTAAATGAATGAAGCACAGATGGTGCTGCTAGCTGCACTTGTGTCAACGCAGGCCTTTCATATGTATGTGTGGTGGGGCAGGGCACTGCCCCACTGGAGGTTTAAATAAGGTGTGAACTGTGACAAGGCACGCCCACTCCACTGCCCCATGGAGGTGTGAATGGGGCAGGAAATGGTCTTCCTCCCTCCCCACCTCTGTCACCGGAGGCTTAGTACAATAGGTGTGAAGTGCCTTCTCCCACCCTCTGTGGGCTTGACCAGGGAGGGAACAAATCGCCTCAGTATATATATGGCAGCTGGACAGATTGCAGCAAGACTTGTACGGACCTTCACTGGGACTTGCTCAGACCTGCACCGGGACCTGAACACAGACCTGGAGACACGAACCTCGCACAGACTTTGAGCTGGATCTTGAGGAGCATCCTGGCTTCTTGCTGCAGGACCTGCCTCTAACGGTAAACTGCAGCCATTCGTGGGAATACCACGGAGCACCCCTGGCTTTCCCCTGCCTTGCTTCGCGATCGGTGGCTTCATGAAAGCTGTGCCTACAGCGATCTTGGACTCTGGCAGGCACTGGACTCCGGACACTGCCGTGAAAGAGACAGTCTCCCATCTGTAAGTAGGGCAAAGCTGTTTGATGCCCAAACCTTTCCATTTTTTTCCCGATTTTCCTGAATTATAAGAAAGGCATCCTTGTGAAGACTTTTCCCAACCGAATTAGAACCCAAACTTAAACTAATCTACACACAGATTGTGAGTGGGGCTTTTGGAAATTATAAAAGCTACATAACTTATAATTTCAGCCTCTTCAATCACCCACAATCAATGCAGTATGCAACGTCTGGTGTCATTTATTCTTGCAAACATGCAGAACAGCATGCAAACACAACTCCAGGGATATATATTCACTCTCTACCTCCCTTTCTGACAGTCAAAGCCACTATCCTTATCCAAAAGACTACCAATGATACCTTCATGAATAACTTTACGAGTCAAAGAAGAGGGTAGATGAGACCACCAAAGAATCCCTGGTGACAGTGATACCTAAGTGACCCTACAAATAACAGGTTTAATCCTGAGTTAGCTGCATACTGGCCTGTCAACATGGCATTCACAATCAGGCACTAATGAAGACATAGTGAAATCTGCCACACCAACTGAAGGACTGCAGATAATGGCAAAAATCAATCAACAATAAGCTACTATGACTTGCAGTAAAGCAAATTATTGTTCCATTGATAAAGCACCACAAATGAGCTACACATAGACAGATCACCCTGTCAGCAATGCCAAAAGAACAGCAGAAGCTAATGCAAGCAAAGTCTATTATCTGATGTCTTTCTGTTACCCAGAAGGATATCAACTGAGGAACTTACAATGGCACCTCCCAAACTGCACAGCTGACTGTAATTTTCCCATAAACTGTAGATGGAAAGACCGGTGGCAATTAGGGATGACCAAGCAGCACTAGGTGTTCAAGAAATGTGTGGATATGGCACTTTGGGACATGATTTAATGGCCATGGTGGTGTTAGGTTGACACTTGAAAACAATTCTATGATTCTATGATTTTCCCATATACCCATTGCCTCATCACAGCTAGCTACTGAACAAAGGGCAAACAGAGCTTGGACCTCCTCTCCACCATCCCAACTCTGAAATTTTCCCCTGAATGACTAACTCTCCGTTTTGGAACATGTTACTGTCCCAGTGCCATGACACAAACAGCAAGTAACAGTATATATATATGGTATAATGTCTTTGTTTAGGTTCTTCTTTAAGGCCTGCACTCATCTCCAACTGGTTTTCTCTTTCATGGTAACTACTCAGAACATTCCAGGATTACAGCCCAGACTACACAGAATATGTGCAGGCAATGGAGCTCAGTTGCCTAACCTAGTGTTGAGGTTTTTGTGCCCCAAAGGTAAAATTTGTGCATAATGATAGCACATCTTGGCACTTAAGACTCTTTATAAATCTAGCCTTTGTTCTCAAACTGTCTCTTACTTCTCTGTGCCTCAATTACAGAGTCTTTGAGACCAAATAACTCATTTCTCAAGAGAATGGAGAGGTCAAAGAAGTCCCACAGAGTGAACAGATCTTACAGACAGATTTACAGGGTATGTCTTCTCTGTCCCAAAACAATCATCTCATGCAAGAAAGGTGACGTTTGGCAAAGGAAGCTGCATGTATCAAATTAATGCAGTACCTTCCTTTTGTGTTAGTGTGAAACAGAGATTTCTGGGAATACTGAACAACATCCCACAAGAAAAGGGGTGTTGGAAGTACACAGATCTGTTATTTGCTTTCTTCTCACACTGCAGTAGCATTAAAAGAGCATTCTATGAGGTGATGTAAAACCAAATGCCATTATGTGTAACAAGTCCATTGCTTGTGGATCACATTCAAAAATGTCTAGTAACAGTGAGTAGTGTGGTTATCAGTGCTACTCCCTTTTGCTAAATAGTTGGGGCAGCATTTGAAAAGTTGCATCAGTTTTAAGTAACCTTCAGTATCACAGCCACTTCACTCCTATTTCATTGTGCTTCTGGGTAGTGCAACTTGAGAACATTGTCTTGATTTCCTTCAGTAACTGTCTGAGATTGTTAACAGAGGCAAACTTTCCATGGCTTCAGATAACAAAACTCTCCAACGGACTTTATTAGCCATCAAGCAACGAACCAATTCTTGTCATACAATGATGGTCTTCCACCATTTTCTTTAAAAACAGAAAAAAAAATCAAATAAACAAAAAACTCACCCCAAAACCCTACTGTGCTCACAGTTTGGATTCCTTAGCAAAATTACATTTCAGAATTACACCATTACCTGACATACAGCTAAAACCACTCATAACAAACATCTACATCTATGGTAATGACCTGAAGATCCCTCCCCCTCTAGACCCATCCTAGAAGACAAACAGTCACTTTTTCATGTGGTCTATTTACGGTTGTCCTGGTAGGGCATAAATCCTGCCCAAACCAGTTCGGACCCCTGCTCTCCTCCTCCTGTAGCAAGGTTCTGGGAGTTGCAGGACTGAGCAGACAATGAGGTTTTGGTCCGAACCCTGTGGCACATGACCAAGTGATGTGTCTTGTGCTGTCCCTCAAGTGTTAGGGTGGACACCTAGGCGCAGAACTTTGAATTCATTGGCCAAAACAATGGATGCTAATGCCCATGGGCCAGTTTCACCCTTCAATATAGTCTATTTAAGGAAGAGTGATTTAGAGCCCTTGGCTTTTTTCCTGCTGCTTCTCACCGGGACCAGATGTCTATTTGCACCCCTTTCACACGTGTTTGCAGTGTGCATTGCAGCCTACAGCAGCAGCAAGGCAAAACCCTTTTCCTCCTCCTCTCTCCTCGGGACATTCTGTACTTATCGCTCCTGTGAGTACAGGTGGGATTAGGATTTCCCCTGTTATCAGGTTCCCTGTTTACCAAGTTCTGACTGTTTAAACTGTTTAAGCTTTTGATTCTGTGTTTATAAATAACCTTTGTGTAATAGCCTCTTATCAACCAAATGCCCAAAGAACCTCAGGGAATTCTCCTAAAATGTTTATTATTAATAAAAATTAATATTCATAAAATATTACTAATAATTCACAACAGGTTATTAAATAATGGTAACAACACTTACCTACCCAGGCAAGTAAGTGGGGTCTGGGTACTGATCAGGGAAATATAGGCAGATTGACAGATGTAGCTGGAGATTGAGAGTTCTACTCAGACTCTCCGCTTTGGTACATAGCAGAAACTCTTTATTCTCTGTTTGATGAAGTGCTACTTATTCCACATAGTGTCCTCCTGTGTTGGTTTGAGCTAATTGGAGGATTTGAGTGAGAAATTAGACTATTGGCTGAGAGAGAGATAAACACAGTGTGTCACTT
>VWZI01013027.1:105551-120646 GCA_013396835.1 Psilopogon haemacephalus | reverse complement strand
GGGAGGGGTGTGGTGTCTGTATTACCTTTTCACTGTATATATCTGTAAATATCTGTTACATCTTGTAAATATTTGCTTGTATATTGTGCATTACTGTAAACATAAAGCTTCATTTATTAAGTTCCAGTGTCCTGAGTTCTAGCCAGGGTTTATAAAAGGGGGGGGGGCAGGTAAATGCAAATCCACTACACCTCCCCTAGCCTCCACTGCCTTTCAAGAAATTTTACTGCTTTTAGAGCAGGTAAGCATAAAGTATCAAGACTGCATCAAAAAAAGTAGAAATTAAAACGAAGGAATTAATCCATTTGACTGGCTACATGTCAGACTAGCAACCCACACCTCTGGAAAAAATGCCCTATTTCTCAGGCCATGCCATATTCTGAGGGCAAATACTGAAAGCTCTTCTCTTGAAGCAAAATCAATATGCAAGCAAGCACATTCAAAAGCAGGTAAGATGCCTGACTCTAGCCTAGTGATCTGGATATTCAACTGTCCACAAATACAGGCTAGTTTATTTTCCAGCTTACTGAAATATTCATGGTTTATATTACACCATCAGCAGAAAAAAATATTAAAAATCCATTTCTGTTACTTATGTGCAAACTTCTCTTATTTCTTCTGTGCTTTCTCATTTTGTTAAATGTATATTGTTTCAGGAAGTTTATAAAATTAAAAGATACTCAACTTCAGAAACCTAGGATAAACATTACATTTAACATTTACATTCAGATTTCTAGTATTTACATTAGGTTACTAGAAGTTCAGATAGGGTGTACTCCTGAATTTTCTTTTAAAAATTATTTTGATCAAGAAAAAAATAGGTGAATTCTACTTTTCTGTACTACTGATGGAATTTTTTAAAACACAAACAAACAAACAAACAAAAAACCCACACAAAGAAGGACCTTTGTTGTTGGTGGTTTTTTTTTTTTAATCACTGACATACAACAAAAATTTATTCATCCTTTATAGGCTGGATCTATACACAACCTTCATGTTGTGACCAGAAGAGCACACAGTTAAATGCAGCATTCTGTAATGAGCCTATATTAACAACCACAACCCAGTCTTTGTACAAACAATTTGGTAAATGACAGTATGAATTACGAATATCAAGCAATGTATCTTC
This sequence comes from Psilopogon haemacephalus, assembly GCA_013396835.1. Lineage (NCBI taxonomy): Eukaryota > Metazoa > Chordata > Aves > Piciformes > Megalaimidae > Psilopogon > Psilopogon haemacephalus. The sequence goes on along the minus strand of VWZI01013027.1, from coordinate 119,517 downwards.
AGTGTACAGTAATTGCTCCAGTTGAGAAGGAGTGACTGTTGGGGATGCAGATACCTTATGCCATCTCCAGCAGGTTCTACTCCCCACAACAGCTGACCCCTTTTAGGGCAGCTGCTGACTGGAAAAAAGAAATTTGCCTTTGCCTGTTCTCACCTACTCACTCAGAATCAAGAGTTTCTACCAGCAACCTGCCCTGTGGCTCTGTACTCACACTTCCCTAGTTGAGTTCATGCTCATATGGGAATATGCTCTCTTTTGCATCAGAACACAATAATACACTTATCAACCACCTTACCCAAATATTGAAAGAAGGCAAACTGATCCACATGTGTTCTATGTAGAACAATGGCAAAATTCACTAAAATATTATGTGTTTTGGTACTAATTTACAGACAGTTTTTGTAGCCTCAACAGCCCATATAGGTTTCCTCTGCTTACAAGAGTGCTGATTATTCAGGTGCTCACACAGTAAAGCATAAACCCATTTGGTCAGAAAAAAAATGCATTACACAAAAATATTTTACATTCTAACATGGCCCTGGACTTTATATACTAAAGGCAAACACTGCTACATGAGCCCCCCACAACCCTTCATGCATGTATTGCTACAAGGCGACGGAAAGATGGGGATCACAAGTATTCCATTTTACGAAATTACAGTATGTGCTCAGGCATACAGTACAATCTACTCCAAGTACAGTACAATCTTGCACACAGAGACTTAGCCCAATTTGTCTCAACTCTCACAGCTCTATTTTTAATTCCTGGAGGATTCTTTTTTCTTAAAGGATGATTATCAAGGGATGCGATTAGAAAAGACAAAGCCTACAAAGGCTACTTCTGACCAAAATTCCTTTGTCTTGTGGACAAACCCACAGAGGTTTGTTTGTTTGGTTGGTTTTGGGGTTTTTTTTCTTCACAGTTAAGTCTCTCTTTTTTTGCTATTAAAGCAAGAGGCTACTCATAAATCAAGCTGCTCACATAAAATGAGTAGGATTTGATTGATAGAAAACAGCAGTCAAATAATAACATACACTATCTTGGAAATCAAAATTACTGATCACCAAATTATTTTATTTTTTTAAAACTGAGAATTATGATTAAGCTTCCTTTTGATACAAAGGAAAAAAGTGACAGCTTCATATCATGGCAAGTTTCATCTTACAGTCTAACCAGAATTTACACAGCTTTCCAATTGCAGACTAAAAACCTGCAACCTTCTTTCAGCTCTCTAAAGTACAATTGATTATATGCATTCGATTCCTCACTCTACATAGACAAAGCCCAATGCCAAATAAGTTACACTAGGAGAAAGTCATCTTTAAAAAATATAGCAACTGTAAAATCTCCAATACACAGTTTGTGAAACAAAAAGTATCAGGCTAGTTTTACAGAGGAAAAAACNAAAAACAAACAAAAAAAAAAAACCCAAAACATTCTAGGCTCTGTAAACTGTTTTGTCCTGGAAGACAGAACACAAGTTAAGCAATGCCAGTTTCTAGCCAGAAGTAAATATAAAGTAGGGTTTCCGGAATTAATGCGTAAATCTTCTTGGCTCTGCCTTTTCATTTTTAAAAACAGCACATATGTTTATATTCTGACCTTTGTACACTTTCCAAATGAAAACAAAACATACAAATATTATTTTTTAAATCAAAGACATACATTTCTGTAATAATCAGACTCCTATTACTTTCTGAGTGTCAGTTACAGTAACATGTAACTGCTGCCAGTGTAATACCAATTATGTTTCTATTTTTAATGCTTAGGATGAAAGAGTGTGCTTCCACAGAACCTGACCTGCCAGTTTTTAATTAGTTTCAACACAAACTATTCATAAAATTGTAAACGAGCATGAGGAATTTAATTTTGTAAGTAATATAAAAAAAAAAAAAACAAAAAGGCAATTAGTAAGGGCTGTTATATAGTCTGTTGCTCCTAGTTGCTGACAGTAATAACTACCCCATTTCATGTAAACTGCTTCCTGCTTTATTTATCTTGCTTTGGTTCACAGGAAAGTTTATATCACTACATTATCCATCTATTTATTCATACTAGCTTCTGAACTTGCTGGATGAAGTCCAACGTAGAGCTACGAGGATCACTGCGGGACTTGAACATCTCTCCTAAGAAGGAAGACTGAAAGAACTGGGGTTGTTTAGTCTTGAAGAAAGGACTGAGAGGGTATCTTATTAATGTCTATAAGTAAGTATAAGAGGTGGGTGTCAGGAAGAAGGTGATGATCTCATTTCAATGGTGCTCTGTGATAGGACATGGGACAATGGATACAAGCTGGAACACAGGAGGTTCCATGTCAACATGAGGAAAAAATTCTTTAGTGTGGGGATGACACAGTACTGGAACAGGTTGTCAGATTGTGGAGTCTCCTTCTCTGGAGACTTTCAAAGCCCACCTGGAGTCATTCCTGTGTGGCCTGTCCTAGGTGATACTGCTTTGGCAGGGTGGTTGGATTAGATAATCTCTTGAGGTCCCTTCCAACCACCTAGCAGTTTGTGAATCTGTAAGAATAAATAACAATCTATCTACTTTCAGACCATTTTTTCATTTGTGCAAAGCCATTAAATAGTATTTCCTGTAGAAGAAAAGCTATTAACTCTGTATTTAAATTACCTCACCGTCGCTCAAATAATGTAGTGGTGAAGGCTAGATCAGAGTTTCTCATGTTTGAGTACCGATTTAAAACCAATAGAGACACAAATTGTCAGCTAAAAGATGGCTTTTAGAGCAAGATGCCAAACATTACTCAACATTATTGAACAAAATGGGCGGAAAAAGAAAACACTACACATTAAAAGCAAGGGGGGAAAAGGAACAGAAAATAGAATAATGGCTGGTCTAGTACTAAAAAAAGGCTCATGAAGAAGCAGATCTATAAAGGTGCTCTATCCTAACTCCTCAATTTCCACAGAAATTAAGAGTAACTGGGAAAACACAATGTTCAATAGTGTCTATTATTGAGAACCTATGCTTTTCAAGACTCATTCATGATGAAAAAATAGTTTTATTAGAATAGTATAAAACGCTGTGTTCAAAGCCTGAAGAACATTTTAATGCATGCCTGTAGCACACATTCTAGTTGCTTCTGACTGTGAATATCACAAATATCGTACTGGAAGAGAGCTAGAAATCTCAGGACAATCCCAGCTCTCCATTAGAAAAAGTTTGTGTCATTAAAGCTCTTATCCATTATTAATCCAGGAAGAGTATTTAAACATACTTACTAGCTGGTAAGTATGTTTTAACATTTGCAAAATGTTAAACACCAAAACTTCTACAAATTTCTTCAGCAATACCTACTTCAATGTCTTGTGACATTAGTCTGTACTTTTTAATCAAATGGTGGCTCAATGATGGAGCTCCTTAAACGTCAATGAAAACAAATGTTACAGCTTCAGAGGCAGGATCACAAAGCAAACAAGTTAAGGAGTGAAAATAAGAGTAAACAAATTAGCATGATCAAATCAGTGATGATATATACTCATTTGTAGGGTCATCCAGTGCAAGGGCACAACAATACTATCACAGAGGGCTTGAGTTCAAGTTAGTCCATTCACTGTGACAGTTACAAATTCCTTATAACTCGCAGCAATGGATTTTATTTTTGCACACTAGTATTACAAATCTATCATTAAAACAGAACGGGAAAATATAATAAACCTTTCAGCCTGCACTCTCAGGCTAGCAAGTCTGAATGTTTACACTGGGTTCCAGATTGTATCCATCCCAACATTTAGGATTTTGTACATTTTTTATTTTTAGTCTATAATAAGGTTTTGTAGGGAATGTTTTCTTTCCATTGTTGGCCAAGGATTTCTTTTCTTCCTGTCTGGTATGTTTTACAACAGACATGTCTGCTAAAGAGTTATGCTATGAAGAGACTACCACTATTTATAAGAACACATTTTTTACATCTGCATCACAGGAATTCAGGGGTTCATGATGTTTCCAAGATCTTTATGCAGGCAGGACGCTATGTGGAACAACTCTGAGTAGGAAAGATAATGTTACTTCTACTTCTTTCAAAATTTATTTTATTCAGCAATTTTCTAGTCCCTCCATTAAGGAAACCTTCATAATATTTACTAATTGGTCCTTTCAGACCAGCTTGACCAAGACCACTTTAGTCAAGTAACTGGAACAGTATGTGTAAGAAAGCTATTCTCATTTATCAGCTTTTACATACTCAAAGCTCTCAGCTTCATATTCTTGCTCTGATGATTTTTTTAATAGAAAATTGCTCTGCTTAATGATATTAAGAGGCAAACATACAAATGAAAAATATTTTCTGTTGTTACCGCTTGTTTTTTACCACTCCACCTTCCATTACCCAGAATGTTATAGTGCAACAAGGCAAAGCTGGCTAAATTTTTTTTTTTTCCTAATTCTTTCACTGCTTATAATTTCCTTATTTTATCAGTGGTCCATAAATTACTCTTCTAAGCAGCTACAGTAAAAGGATGCCTTTTATAGAAAGGCCAGCAAACTGCCATATCGCTGTTGTGCAGTTCACCCTGGATAACTTGTGCCTACAACCTGCATTTTACTCCCATGTGCTTCAGAGATCCATGCCCATCTGTATCTCCCTTAATTTCAGATCTCACACTTTTTTTGTGTGATATGATTATCATTTAAAATGCTTGGTGAGGTACTGGGCATTTAAGCAGCATGATCTTTTTGATGTAGCCTCTAAACTATGCTTTAAGTTACTTACTGTATTGATTTAAATCTAGGTTCGTGTACTACACTGCATAGAGACTGCAAATAGAAATTCTGTGTGAGTACTTCTGATATTTTTATCACCAAGTGCACAAAGTCTCAAAATAGAGCTCTTTGAGTTTTTAAATGAAAAACAGAATTGACAAGCATGAAGTCTTTTTTCATGGAAAAAATGTAGTAATGTCAGTCTATTTGAAAAGTAAAAAAAACAACAAAAAGCAAGGGGCACTCAAACCCAAACTTCACTCTCTGCAACAGTATCTTTTTTAGTATTATGATTTAAAACTGATCCAGAAAACAAAAACATATTCTGTAAAGAAAAGGATTAATTTAAACTCCTAAGCTTGCAATTACTTGTCATGATCAAAATTCACAGTGAGAACATCCTATTTGGCTCCATGAAGTAAAAAAGGTTATCGTTCCTACACAGCAAGAGAAAGGCTTAGCCTGAAAGGGTAACGGTTTTCAGTATAAAACCTCTACATAAAAATACCTCTTACCATTCAATGTCCCAAAGAGAAGGAAGGAAAAAAAAAAAAAATTATTTCCTTGATAATGCTCATAATACCACCTTCAAACAATACCAGAATTGATGGGTGTTTTGGGCAATAATACGTACTTACACAAGTGTACTGGATTTACCTAGCACAAAGTAACACATGCGTATATGGACTCATCTTTTATGCATCCATGCTCATAAAGGATATAAGAAAGACTATGATAAATGCATCATGCCTAGTAAGATCACTTCTTTTTCTTCTAATTCATGATATATCAAGACCTAAGCCAGCATCAGAATACTGAGACATTTTAAATGGCTCTTTTCCTAAAAGCCTTCTCCTTCCTTCATGTGGATGTTTTTATGTGGTTTTTAAAAAGCACTCACCTTTTTAAAGCACAAAACCTCTCTGTAATTACTTTCAGTTAAAGCTCAAAGTTGCAGCTCAAACCTGGAGCAGGAACAGTTTTTTCTACAGCATAACTTTAAGGCTTTCCAATAAAAATTACAGCTAGTGAAATAACTACTGCAATTTTTATTAAGCTCTAAAGAAAAGGACATTTCACAAAGTGTTTATTATGTACTACTGTTATGTATTATGCAAAATTAATCATCAATATTGATTTTTATATTCAGGCTAAGACTGTTAACTATGAAAACTGTTTATTAACATTAAATCTCACCAGAAAACTTACTTGCGATATTTGAAACACACAGTTTGGATACTTATACACACAGGAAACAGGCAAAACTAGAACACTTTAAGAAATAACTAGTAAACACAAACATTAAAATTGGAAAGAGGTTCTTAGTTTCAATTATACATCTTGCCCACCAGGAGACTTGAGATGCTCCTTTCTGCTACTAGGGCAAAAAACACAATAGAATCTAGTTACAGAATTTCTTACAGAGAGGCTCTGAATATTTACACACAAAATAGTATCATACAGCACCCAAAACTTGAAGGGAATTCTGTTGGTGTCTTGAAAGTCGTTGCAGGCAAAGCAGAGCATAACGTGGCAGGGTGGAGCAGGCAAAGCAAAAGTAAAAGTGAAAGGAAAAAAAAAAAAAAGCATTTGGCAGAAACCTGGTTTTTTTCCCCAAACATGATGGCCACCGTGGCCACAGAGATTTGCCAATCAGAATGGCACTTTGCCATTCTGACCATATTAGGTAAAGTCAGGAGCTTGCTTTCCCTTATTTGGGAGGAACAAGCCTGGGCAAGGCTTGGACCCTCAAGGTGGGTGTCTCCAAGCCTTCTGCCTTCTTCTTGTACTCTGTTTCTGTCTCTCTCCCCAACAGAGGAAAGGAATGGGATGATGCCTGGGCAAGCCAGGACATGTATCTTCCACAACAACTACTAGGATTTCATTTTTCCATCAGCAACAAAACCATCTTAACTCTCTATGAAGATGCTAACTGTATCCATGTGCCTACTCATCCTCTTGACAATGACAACTACTGTTATTTTTTGAAACACAAAACAGTTGAGAACGATTTGGATTCTCCATTAAAAACTCTAGCTGAAACTTTCATTATACACACTCATCAGAATATAAAATTGTTATGAGTCTCAAGACATTGCAATATGGCAGACAACCATGTTAAATTTTAAAAGATATTTCAGCATCAGATGACCAAGTTCACATTCATAAAATGGACTAACCACTAACTTTAGTTTAAATTTACATTTACACTCTTCTGAAATACATCTAAGTCAAAGAGAATTTCAATAGAAAATTTGGGACAAATATGGTATGTACCCATGTCAAGAGTAGGGCTATAGAGAAAATAAGAGTAGATAATTTTCTCTCTCACACATGTGCTCTATATGCACTTTTATCTTCCTCTTGTTATAGTTCAGTTCTGCCCCTCTTCCTTCCCCTTGCTCTTATTTTTTTTGCATTTTCCTTACCAGTCACTGACTCTTTTTCTGTCTTTACATTCTGCCTTCCACCCTGTCTTCTTGTTTCTTTCAGCACTGTCCTGTCAAATAAAATCTCCCAATCTAGAGGTCATCTTTGATACTGGAAAACAAGAAGTGGGGCAGCAGCCTGTACCTTGATTAATTTGTACCTTGTGAACTGAATGTGTGATTTTCAAACCATATGTTCCAGATTTACAAGAACAGCAGTAAGTCTGCAAAGATTTGACTGTTTAAGGTTTCCCTCAGACAGTTCTCACTGGACAGAACTAGAGAACAGAATGCAATGTTCTTCCTTAACAGATGAGGGATAAACTCTGATATATATACGTGTGTGTGTGTGTGTGTGTGTGTGTATATATATATGTGTGTGTGTGTGTGTGTTTAACTTACAGACAGATGCATGAAGCAACTCTGCAGGTTATAAAGTTGATCTGGGCTATTATAATAACTTCAATACAAGTACATTCTAAAAAACAGGTACTTTCTTAGCGTCTATGCATTAATCTTTATGCCAGAAGTCACTAAAAAAAACACTGGTCTAGATGACCTCCAGAGGTCTCTGCCAAACCCCATCATTCTGTGATTTTGTGAATTGTTTTTCCACTCAGGTAAATGCATAAACAGGATTAAATACAGGGAACAAAAACTGTAGGGCTTCTTTGGGAAACTGAACCAAATTCAGCAAGTGACACAAAACTGTCAGAGCATTCTTGAGCAAGCCAGTTTTCCTTTCAAAGAGACATGATACGTACAAGAAAGAGTGGTGGTGTGTAAATGTTAGTACTGATGCCATTTGTACCTTACTATTCATAATGCAATCATTACAAATGCCAACAAAATTTCCTGTCAGTACTGAATTCATGCTGTTTTCTTATGAGCTAAGCAGTCAGCCCAAATCAGTTTTGTTTCCTTACAGGAAAAGAAGCTCCTGTAAAAAAACTCATGAAGCCATTATTGCAAAAAGCTCTATTACCTTAAGACTTACAGCAAAGATTGAAAGCTTTGTGGTATACTACCAGATAAGAGTGGCGAGTAACTATCCCCTGACCATCAAGGTCCACTGAATCCATCCACATGGCTAAAATTCCTTCCCCTCCCAGAAGCTGTCTTCTTCCCAAACACCTACTATGAATGGCCTCTTATACACATGAAGCTCTGAACCACACATGAATAGTCCAGTAAAGTGCAAGAAAATTAACCCAAAACCCTGCTGAGTGCAACAACAATGCCATGCTCGCACACATTCAAAGGACTTGCTAAAATAAAAACTTCTCTTTTTTAAATTGCACACACAGTAAGGTTGCTCCAATCTGGGTCTGATTACATTTGTCATAGAATCATAATGGTTTGAGTTGGTAAAGACTTTAAAGATCATCCAGTTCCATTTCCCTGATACAGGCAGGGACATCTTGCACTAGACCACACTCCTCAAAGCCCCAAGCTGGCCTTGAACACTGCTAAGCAGGGGGCATTCACAACATCTCAGGGCAACACATTCCAGCCTTTCACCACCTCAACAATGAAGAATTTCTTCCTCACATGTAATCTAAATCTACCCTCTTTTAGTTCAAAACTGTTACCCCTTGTACTACATGCTCTTATACAAGTCCCTCTCACGCTTTCTTGTAGGGCCCCTTCAGGTACTGTAAGGCTGCTATAAGGCCTCCCCAGAGCCTTCTCTTCTCCAGGGTGAACAAGCCCAAGTCTCTCAGCCTGTCTTCATAGGAGAGGTGTTCCAGCCTTCTAATCATCAATTCCATGTCTCACCAGAGCAGAGAGGGAGTGTTACTCCTTTGACCCTCTGGCCACACTTCTTTTGATGCATCCCTGGATATAGCTGGTTTTCTGGTCTGCAAGCACACATTGCTGGCTCACATTAACCTTCTCATCCCCCAGCATCTCCAGGTCTTTCTCTCCTGCTGCGACCTGCATGCAGGACTTTGCGCTTGACATTGTTGAACCTCATGAGGCTTGCAAAGGCCCACCTTCTAAGCCTGTCAATGCCCTCCTAGGTGGCATCCCTTCCTCCTGAGTGTCCTTATAACCATAAAAACTATGCATTATTTCTTTTTATTATTTTGTCTGAGTGTAGAAATAATTCAAACTTCATTCCTGAAGTCATCTAAGCACACATTAGATACATAGATAATTTGGACATGTACATTTTATAGAAATTCCTATTTTTCTCTACGGTCCATCTTCTAATGATCTTGTACTACATACATATTTATATGTTCACCTCTTCCACTGCTCTAGTCTACTGGTTATTATTGCATGACAGAGCTGCACGAAGATTATGAACTGTTCAGTGTTTTCTGCTTTGCTTTAATTTCAGAAAGAAAATAGAAGTAAGGCTACCATCACTAAGGTACCATCTATTATCACAAAGCCGGCACACTGGAAAGCCATGCTGCTATCCAACAAGATCTGGACATGCTATGCAAATGTGAACCTCATGAGGTTAAATAAGGACAAGTGCAGAGTCCTGCATCTGGGGAGGAATAACAGCAGGCACCAGAAAAGGGGTCGTTCCACTTGAAAGCAGCTCTATGGAAAAAGACCTCAGAGTCCTAGTGGACAGCAGGCTATCCATGGGATGCCAACATGTCCTTATGGCAAAGAGGGCAAACAGTACCTTGGGGTGCGTTTAGAAAAGTATGTCCAGCACATCTAGGGAGGTTCTTCTTCCCCTCTACTCTGCCCTGGTGAGATCACACCTGGAACACTGCATCTAGTTTTGGGTTCCCCAATTCAAGAGAGACAGGGATCTGCTGGAGGGAGTCCAACAGAGAGGTATGGGGATGACTGGGGGACTGGAACACCTCTCCTATGAAGAGAGACTGAGAGACTTAGAGCTGTTTAGTCTTGAGAAGGCTGAGAGGGGTGGTTGCCAAGATAAAAGGGCCAGTCTCTTTTTGGTGGTGCCCAGTGATAGGACAAAGAACAACGGATACAAGATAGAACACAGGAGGTTCCACCTCAACAAAAGGAGACACTTCGTTATGGTGAGGGTGACAGAGCACTGGAACAGGCTGCCCATGGAGGCTGCAGTCTCCTTCTCTGAAGACATTTAAAAAGCCATCTCTGGAGGTCCTTTCCAAACCCTACCATTCAGTGATACAGTTGAGTGCAAGGTTTTCTCCAACACTGTTTTCAGCAATTCAGACTAAATGAAAGAACTGAAGAGGTGTCTTTAATATTATAAACCAAAGACATTGTTTTGCATGAGCAGTGATCTTTGAACATAATACATGGGTAAAGCTGAGATATATACACTTGAGTTTTCTAGCTCAATTTTTCAAAGATGGAACTCAAAGCAACCAACACACCAACAGAAGCACATGGGGGAGCACGTTACCTCTAAAAACATCTGTACTAATTCATATTGAGGCTAGATTTTCACTTATGGCAAATATTTTAAAACATCTGTAAATCGCATGGGTTATTACCCATCAAAAGAAGTTACACACCGACATGTAAGTGATAAAGTCATTGCAAAAGAAGAAATCATAAGAATTCTCAAATTTTGCAGACGTAGCATGCACTTCAAACCCTTAAAATGTGAGAATTTGCTAAAAAGGGACTCATTTGCGTGTACGTGTCCTATTCAATTTAGTAATTGCACATAGTATTAGTAGGAATTGGTTATGATCACTGATTAATGCTAACACACTCACACAAGACGATTTTGTTTACATATATATATGTGGTTTATATATTTCTATATAAAATATAAATTTTGTTTATATGCACACACATATATATGCATATAGATATAAAAGGGGAAAAAAACCCAACAACTGGAAGACCTACAAATCATTCCCCAGTTAAGCTGCATGTTCAGAGGGGGATAATCTAAATACTTAGAACCTAAAGAATATCCTTTCAGAGACCATCTTAACTCCAGGTGCCAATTCAGAACTATGACACCAATATAACAAAGCTCTCCCTCCAGACATGGCAACTGCTTTTGCCTTTATTTGATTTCTGTAACTGATGTAATGGGCACAGCAGAGGACCTGGAGAGAGCTTAATTCATGGTTCATACATGACTCAATACTAAGTATAGGCTTTTAAATTTTTTTCTTCTTTTAAACACAGCTTATGCCTCAGCTTGTCATTTCTGAAAGAGGATAATACTGATGTACCTTCCAAAATGTATTTCAAGGACAAAACCAATACTGGCAAAGAGTTCAACTTCCGTGCTTGTATGTATTTAGAAACATGTTCAGGGGAAAAAAAAGAGGTTAGAGACAATAGCCTCAACAACATCCTGTTTGAGCTCATTAAGGAATACTCTCACATTTTAAGTGTAATGCTTTAAAAAGAAAAGATACCACGACCAGGTCTGAACTCCTCAAAGGTTTGTATTTTACATTTGCTTATCAGCTTTCCCAAATTGCTTTTCTCTCCTGCGTGAAAGAATGCATACAAACAGGACAAACTGACTACACACAAGCAGCCCAGTTATTCATAGAAGAAAAAATAATTCCCCACAAATCCCATTTAAAAACTGCTACTTGTGGAAACAGAAAGAAATAGCATTTTTTAAATGTGGTTTCAAATTGGCATTAAAACTCATTAAAGAATTACTTCAATACAAGCCTTTATTCCTCCAGTTATCAACAAAAGGATGAGTGGAGGCACTGTTACATTACCTTAAAAGAATACATATTCGGGGCAGATGTGCATTTTAAATTCAAATTTTGCACTGCTGCACAACGTACTCATGCACAAGCATACCATTAGTAATCACTTACTATAACTTACTTATTATTTACCTTCCACACGGTTTCACAAGCGGGTTTTCTTTTAATTATTAATTACCTCAACCAACAGAAATTACAAGCCATTATAAAATTAAACTTTCAAAACACACTAGGCTTACAAATATGATTTTTATATCAGTTAAACCAAGTCCTTCTCCCTTAAGGAGAATATTTGCAATAATGGCTTTCCTTCTTCATGATCACTACAAAAAGAGTAGCAAGATTGGTTGCTGGTATTCATTCACAAAGCTTAGAAAGCTTAACAAAATACTCTGCAGAGTTTTACATATTTAACATATACACACTAATAAATCAAGCCTTATTTCTGGACTTTCCCAAACGCAAGATGATTCCCAGCTCTCCACTCACCGATGAGCCTGTTGAGGTCCCTTCCAACCTAAACCATTCTATGATTCTATGATAATTCATGTTTGAAAACCACATCTAGTGTTAAATGAATTAAGGTAATTTTGTTCTTTCATATTATAAGCATCTCATCTTTCAAAGACAAGTTTCCAGATTTTTACTAACCTCACATAATCAGCAATAAGAATTCAAAATTACAGCATAAATATGCAAAACCTGACTAACAAATTCCCATTAGATACACGTGGCATAGCTGCAAAGAACTGATGAAAAAGAACGGCGAATGCCTTCAAGAGTAACATAAAGCATTGAGAAAACTTACATAGCTCTTAAATATCGACATTTTTTTCCTGATAAAGTGCACATAAGACATTACTTCTAAAACTGGACTAATACTCAGCTAGGAAACGGCTGCCTGTCTTTTCACACTGCTAACCAAATCCACCTCCAGCATGACCTGGAGGGATGAGCGTTTCAATGATCTGATGAGATACACTGCAATTTCAAACCGTTCTAAAAAATAAGCTAACAATTAAAATGGTTGGATGCTTTCTCCTCTCCTCCAACCTTACTGACTGACCTCTCAGCATCTAATCATACTGACTGACCCTTCAGTTAGCCAGCTCATGAGACAAAAGTACGCAACAATACACACCTCTCAGAGGCAACTACTACTCGTCCCATGAATCAGACCAGCTGATGGATCAACAGCGTCTCTAAATAAAGCCTGTCTGCCACACAAACATAAGGTATCATTAGCTGCATGCAGATAGGTGTCACACTCCAGCACGAAGGCACCCTATACATTCTCTGCTGCTCCCAGACAGGCTTCCTCCACAGGCCCTTCTACCATGCAGAGAAAGTCACCCCGGCCTTCAAGAAGAAATTACGTTTTAAATTGTTCTTTACTTTTTTTGAAACGCATACAAGCACACGTACATAAAATGCTGAATCAAGGGTGTAAATGCAATAGCACGTCCATGAGAGGTTATTTTCTAAGGTAGACATATCATTGTACTAATTACAAAACACAGATTCGCTCTCTTGTGCTCTCAGGGAGAGAAAATGGATGGATCTTCTGTTAGGAACATTACAGGGTGACAAGCGATATAGCTACAGGTTCTGGTGATACCTGTGTGCCTGACAACCAGCACTGCTGAACAAAAGGTAAAAGCCCAGGAGGCTGAAGTTTGCGGAGGGAGACGGGAAATCTCCCGTGGGCTCCGTTGTTCAGCGTCAACGCAAGCGAGGGAGCTGCCCACGGTGCAGCCGAGGCCGCCTCTTCTCATTCACACTCCAGCCGCCGAGGCCAACGCGCTCCTCACATCCCCGGCTCGCCACCGCTCACCGGCTCCGCAGTCCCCCCCCACGACCACAGGGGCTGGCGCCGGGGCATATGCATGGCCCACCTTCCACCCCATGCCCCAGCTGCCCGGAGGTCTGACCCTCAGTGATGTGAGACTACTGCAGCCTCTCCTCTCCCCAGGTGCCCACCTGAGCCCGGACAGTTGAAGGAGCCGCCTCCGCCCTACCTGACCAGCTCACTCCCTCCCCCCAGGGCTGGGCGAGGCGGGGGGCTCTTACCCGGAAACTGCTGCTGCTTTGGCTGCTGCTCCTCCTCACCGCTCTCGGAGTCGGTCTGCATAGGCTCCTCGGCGAAGTTGACCC
>VWZI01013027.1:94609-105534 GCA_013396835.1 Psilopogon haemacephalus | reverse complement strand
CCCCCACGGGCGTCCGCCGGGGCCCGACGCGGCGGCTGGCTGCCCCTGTCATGGCCGGGTGCGGGGGTGCCCGCCTTGCGGCCACTCGCATCCTTCTCAACTGCCGCCGCCGCCTTGGCCGCCGACGCCTCCTCCTTCAGGCGCCCAAAGTATTGGAGGGCGAACTCCAGCAGGTCCCCGGGCTGGCTCCGCAGCACCTCTACCGTGAAGCCCTGCAGCAGCTCCGTCAGCCCCGCCGGGATGGAGATGCTCATGCCGGGGCCGGCCGGGGGGGCACAGCCTGGCTGGGAAGGNGGGGGGCGGATCCGCAGGGGGCAGCGGCTCACTGGCAGCCCCGGCGGCGATGGCTGCAGCCTCTCGCTCCGCTTCTCCCCGCACTTGACGCGGTGGCGGCAACCCCGTCCGTGACTGAAGCCTCCCCGCCCCCGCCGCCTCCTCCCCTCTCGCCGGGGGAACCTCGCACACATGTGACCCGGGAAACCATGACAACCTCCCGCCGGGGACTGCGGCCCGCAGCGCGCCGCCGGGGGGAGGCAGGGAGGGAGCGAGGGGGCTGGGACGGGCGGTTTGCCTGCTGCCTACCCGGCTCTCCGATTCGATTCGACTCGCCTCTGCCCTGCCCCGCCCCGCCCCAGACCCTCGGCGGCCCGGCAGGTAGCCTTCTCAGGAGCCCAGCAGGTAGCCTTCCTTCTCAGGGGCCCAGCAGGTAGCCTTCCTTCTCAGGGTCCCGGGGTGCTGTTAACTTTCCCGAGGCGTCCTGCCGAGCTCTCTTCACGCCCTTTTTCCGCGCCGGGGCATCGCCTCCGGGCACTAGAGTCTCCCAGAGAGTCGTAGGGTTTGGGTGGTTTTCCCCTGTGGCGGATGTAGGCGTTGGAGCTGGCGAGCGGTGGGCATCCTCATGAATGGGCATGTGCCGATGTGAAAGACCACAGTGGGCGTAGTACTTTGTAGCTAATGGCTACTGTGCTTTTCGCGGCTGTGTACCACCTTAAACTCCCCTTATCATCCATTTATATTGCTATCTCATTCCTATTCGCCTGTACGGTTTCAGATGAGAGCTAATAAAGGCATCCTGTTTTGTTAGGTGGTTGTCCATAAATCTATCTGGAGAACAAAATGTTGAAAATAAAGTCCAATTTAATCATTCCTGGGTGCCGATGCTCAGCATAGACACTCAAATTCGTGCTGCAGAGTCTGCTTAGCACAGTGGTAAGTAGGTCCTGCTTGTCATTGCGAGGAAATTTATATGTTAAAATTAAGCAGCAATTAGGTGCCATGTTTTTCATAAGGCTTTACTAAGCACTTCTTGAAAATTAGATTCTTGGAATGCATGAAAACCACAGCATTCATAATCACCTCCAAATACTCGGACAATGTTTTCAGGTTCTGGAAATATTGTTAAGAGTCTTACTTCTATGCACCAAACAAATTAATTGCTAAAAAGTCTAAGGTTGAGACTACTTGGCCATTTGATAACCGTTTTCAGTAAACGTTCAAATTGCCTTGAAATATACTTCATAAGGGCTTGGGGTGAGATAAGCAGTCAAAATTCAAGCATGTAGTAGCAAGATACCAAAAGACCTGACTTCAGGAAAGTAATGTGGAAAAAAACCCACAAAAAAAACAAACAAAAAAACCCCAGGAATCCCTATGAGGTTTTAAATTTTTAATTGTGTTACTTTCCAAGAGGAACTCAATGCTCCTTGTGTGTGCGTTTTCAACTGGAGCTTGCTTCACAAGCTGCATCTTCAATGTGTTACAGACCATATAAATTAGTGAAGAGATCCATACATACGTGGCTGTTGCTGCAGGCAAGAGGCACTGCTGCCAATGGAGTTGTTGAATACCTTTGAACAACATCTGGTGACTTCATTTCTGTCTGCAGGAAAAGCCATTTTAAACTATTTGTTTCAAGTTAAATTCAATTATGATTAACACTGTCCAGTCTGAGAAACATCTTCAAGGTTAAGTGCTGTGTGGGCAGACCACAAGTGCTCTCTGGGCTGCAGACCATTGCTGCAGAAGCAGAGTCTTAGAATTGTTGCAGTGTTTTTGGGGCCCTAGTAGTCTAGTCAGCACATCCATACTTCATGCCATGATCCAGTGCTGGCATATGCTGACCACAGCTGCCCTTACAAAGCACTGCTGATGCATCATGTGGCAATATACATTACAATGGCCAAGAATCAAGTCCAGCAGGAGAGTTGACTTCTATACCTTACAGAGATGTGCAAAGAAATGTTGCCCAATTTGTAGGAAAGAGGTCAGGAAGGCCAAGGCACAGCTGGAACTGAACTTGTCAAGAGATGTAAAGAAAAAACAAGAAGGGCTTCTCTGGGTATGTCAAGCAGAAAAGGAAAGTTAAAGCAAGTGTACCCACCATGATGACTAACAGTGGTGAATTAGTAACAATAGACAAGGAGAAGACTGAAATTCTCAACAGCTGTTTTGGCTCAGTCTTTACTGGTGATCCTTCCCATGGCTCACAAGATGGGGACCAGGGAGACAAAGTCTCTCCCGCTGTAAACAAAGACAAGGTGCATGACCATGTGAGGAACCTGAAGATATACAAGTCCATGGGACCTGATCAGATGCATCAGAGAGTCCTGAGGGAATTAGCTGATGTAGTTGCCAAGCCACTCTCCATGATACTTGAAAAATCATGGCACTTGGGTGAAGTCCCTGGGAACTGGAAGAACAGAAACATTACACACACTTTTTGAAAGTAGAAAGAAGGACCCTGGGAACTACTGACCTGTCAGCTGCACCTTAGTGTTTGGGAAGATGATGGAACAGATCCTCCTAGATGTCATGCTAAGGCACATGGAGGACAGGGTGGTGATTCAAGACAGCCAGCGTGGCTTTACTAGGGGAAAATCCTGCCTGACCAACCTAGTGACTTTCTATGATAAAGTGACTATGTCAGTGGACAAGGAACAACGTATGGATGTGATCTATCTGGAATTCTGCAAGGCCTTTGACACAGTATTCCCACAACATCCTGCTTGCCAAGCTGGAGAGATATGGATTTGATGAGTGGACTGTTCAGTGGATATGGAACTGGCTGGCTGGTCGCATCCAGAGGGTGGTGCTCAATGGCTCAAAGTCCATATGGAGAGCAGTGACAAGTAGTGCCCCACAAGGGCCTATACTGAGATCTGTGCTGTTTAATATTTTTATCAGTGATACAGACAGTGGGATTGAGTGCACATTTGACAAGTGTGCAGATGACACCAACTTGAGTGGTGCTGTTAATATGCCAGAGGGATGAGATGTCATGCAGAGGAACCTGGACAAGCTGGAGAGGTGGTCCTAGGTCAACCTCATGAGGTTCAACAAAAGCAAGTTCAGGACTCTATACCTGTGCCAGAACAATCCTCACTACCAATACAGGCTGGGGGGATGAGGAAAAAAAGTTGGGGATGCTGATGGACGAGAAGCTGGACATGAGCAGACAGTGTGCACTTGCAGCCCAAAAGGCCAATCCCATCCTGGGCTGCATCAAAAGATGTGTGTCCAGTAGATCCAGAGAAGTGATTCTGCCACGTTACTCTGCTCCGGTGAGACCTCACCTGGAGTACTGCGTTCAGCTCTGGAGCCCTCAATACAGAAAGGGCATGGACCCAATGGAGCGGATACAGAGAAGTGCCACAAAAATGATCAGGGGATTGGTGTACCTCTGCTACAACGACAGGCAGAGGGAACTGGGGTTGTTAAGCCTGGAGAAGAGAAGGTTCAGGGCAGACCTAATGACCACCTTCCAGTACCTGAAGAGGGCCAACAAGAACGATGGAGAGAGACTGTTTACAAAGGCCTGTGGTGACAGGACAAGGGGCAGTGGCTTCAAACTAGAGAAACTAAAGAAGGCTAAACATGAGCCAGCAGTGTGCCCAGATGGCCAGGAGAGCCAATGGCATTCTGGCCTGTATCAGGACCAGTGTGGCCAGCAGGACAAGGGAGAGTATCCTTCCCCTGTTCTTGGCACTGTTCAGGCCACACCTTGAGTACTGTGTCCAGTTTTGGTCCTCTCAATTCAAGAGAGATGTTGAGGTACTGGAACATGTCCAGAGAAGGGGACCAAAGCTGGTGAGGGTCCTGGAGCACAGCCCTATGAGGAGAGGCTGAGGGAGCTGGGGTTGTTTAGCCTGGAGAAGCGAAGGCTCAGGGGTGACCTCATTGATGTCTGCAACTATCTGAAGGGAGGTTGTAGCCAGGTGGGGGTCAGTCTCTTCTTCCAGGCAACCAGCAACAGAACAAGGGGACACAGTCTCAAGCTGTGCCAGGGAAGGCATAGGCTGGATATTAGGAGGAAGTTCTTCCCAAAGAGAGTGATTTGCCATTGGAATGGGATGCCCAGGAAGGTGGTGGAGTTGCCGGTTTTGGAAATGTTCAGTAAAAGACTGGATGGGGCACTTAGTGCCATGGTCTAGTTCATTGGATAGGGCTGGGTGATAGGTTGGACTGGATGATCTTGGAGGTGTCTTCCAAACTGGTTGATTGTGTGATTCTATGATAAGAGCCGATTTAGATTGGATGTTAGGAACAAATTCTTTACTGTGAGAATAGTGGAACGCTGGAACAGGTTGCCCAGGGAGGTAGTTGAGACCCCATCCTTGGAGATACTCAAGGTAAGGCTCATCAGGGCTCTTGGCAACCTGATCTAGTTGAGGATGCCCCTGCTTACTGCAAGGGGATAGGACTAGATGACCTTTGGAGATTACTTCAAACCCAAGCCATTGTATGATTCTATACCTTAGTCATTCCTGAGGGTACTTTGGCTAAAAATTCCAGCTTGGCTCATTTACAAGTTTAGGAGCTTAAAACCCCTCACAGAGCCCTGAGGGGGCTGGTCTGTTTGTGATCAGATTGAGAGAAATATAAGCTCTGAGGAAACCTCCAGGAAAGGAAGTGCACACTAGGTGTTCGGTGTGCATGCAGTATTCCATTTAATAGAGTCTTGTAAGACTGAAAGGATTGTTCTCCCTGAGGCTTTCTTTTAGCCAGGCAAGGCACTCTTTTATTTTAGGAATTTGCTAGCAGCATAGTGTCTTTTGCCATATAATCAAGGATTTTCCTAGCTTGCCAGTCTCCCATCCTCCCAGGCACTGAATGAAATCACTTCTCTGAGGACCTCCTCAAGAGTCAGTTTTTGATGTTTGTATGCAAAACTGGGTTAATCT
The DNA here is from genome assembly GCA_013396835.1 of Psilopogon haemacephalus. Classification (NCBI taxonomy): domain Eukaryota; kingdom Metazoa; phylum Chordata; class Aves; order Piciformes; family Megalaimidae; genus Psilopogon; species Psilopogon haemacephalus. The sequence goes on along the minus strand of VWZI01013027.1, from coordinate 100,354 downwards.
GAATAAGAAATTCCTAAGCGGCGGCATTCTAAAGAATGGTTTTTTGTTTGGTTGGGTTTTTTGGTTGTTTTTTTTTTTTAGTTTTCAAAACAGCCCAAAATGTGTGTCTAGTGTGACTTATCTTGAGGTTTGGTGTATCTGAAAGGCTGGCAGTGAACTTTGTTGTTTGAATTGGTGTCATGTGGTTTCCTTAGATACTTTCTGTTCCAAGGAGCTTGCACTGACATTTAAATTGTGTTTAAATCCTGTAAGGAGGACAGCTGTCCCAAAATGTGTTATGTCTAGCAGAGGAAAGCTAGGTAATTAGAGTATCAGTTCACACCTCTCTGATGAGTCGTATTAGTTGCTACTAATTTTTGTGTGTCATTCTAGTTTATCCGTGAGCATCATCTTGAAATGAAAGAGAATGTTAAACCTTTAAAAATCCCTCTACTGAAAAATAATTGGGCAGAATATTCTCTTCACATTTACCAAGAAAATGATGTAAAGGTTTATGTCGTTGTCTTTCCTCCTAGCCAACAGATGCATTTTCCATAATACACTGCTTACCAGCTTTGTGTGTCAATCTGCAAAAAACTAGAAGCCTACAGCTAGCATCTGAGGAACAGCAAGCACTGTGTCTTCCACATGACTGTCCTGGTACAGGTGTAACAAACATCCTAGAATTGGTCCAATCCCTGGAGTCTTTCCTCCCCCTCCTGTTCAAGGTCCAGTAGGGGTTGAGGGGCGGGGGCACACCATGTGGCCCTGGGACCCAGGGAGACCTCGAGGTGCACGTATGCGTGGGGCTATTTTGAACCAATTGGTCAGTTAGAGAATGCTGGATACCTGTTGGTCAGTTTCACGCGCCCCCCCTAGGGTATTTAGGAGGGGCACAGGGACCGTTAGAGGTCCTTCTCCGTCTCCCCTCATGCTGTGAGGAGCTCAAGCGTCAGCGCCTGCCATTCTCGGCCACGTGCAACAGCAAAGGCAACAGGCAGCAAGCATTGCAGCTTATAGCCAAGGCGGCAAGGCAAAACCCCTTCTTTCTCCTTCTTTCTATCCGGGCATAAGTCAGTCCTTCTTTCTTTTCCCTTTTGGGAAGAAGCATTGTTTCCCCTCGTGCTTCATGGGCATTTATAGGTGCGGTCGGGATCTATTTTATATGTAGCCTCTCTGTTTTCTAAGTTCTGACTGTTAAACTGTTTATCTGGTATTTTGAGCAACTCATGCGTTTGTTTTCTGCCAACCGTGAAATCCAAAGAACCCCGGGGGCACCAGGACCCCCCTCCATGGGATATCACACCTAATTAAACGATATCTCATGACAATGACAAAGTCAGATACCTACTTCAGACAGTGTTTGGGGTTGCTTCTGTCAGAGATCAGAGAATGAGATCTTTTCTGATTGTGTACAGGACAATGAACAAAGTACAGAAGGAAGAAGTGACAGACTTTCAACCCTTGTCTTTGCCAGGGTAAATGCAAATTCAGTAAATTTAGTAAACTTGAGCTAACAAAATCCATCCAATAGCCAACTACCTGCCAGCTTTCAACTTTTTGCCTGGTAGGAGTGTCATTTTCCAGTCCTTCCGAAGACATTCTCTCAAAGAATTATCTTCTGCCTAACCCTTACTAAGATCTGCAATGCAACACATGCCATACAGAGGGGACAGAAATATTCACTTAGTGATACAAGTGTAAAACTGGGTAAATCCTTTTCACTTCAGTGAAAAGTAACTTGAGCATACACAGTAGTGGAGTACGGCCATTCAAAATGCTCTCTTGCTTACCTTCTTGGAGGCAAGTGGGACTATTATTACCATTGGCTTGGACCCAACTACACAGACCAGAAAGAAGACACCCAGATCTCTTTGTTTTGTACTGGTCTGTCTCCTAAGCTGGTAATGCAGCAGCTGTCAATGGTGGTTCTCAATAAAAAAGAGACGCAGGACAAAATCTATACTTAGAATCATAGAATCATAGAATGATTAACTTGGAAGGGACCTCAAAGATCATCAAGTTCCAACCCCCTGCCATAGGCAGGGACACCTCCCACTAGAACAGGTCACCCAAGGCCTCATCCAACCTGGCCTTCAACACCTCCAGGGAGGGAGCAGACACAACCTCCGGAGGCAACCTGTTCCAGTGTGTCACCACCCTCACTGGAAAGAACTTCCACCTAACATCCTGTTTAAATCTCCCCTCCGCCAATTTAAACCCATGTCTCTCCTGTCATTACAAGACCTTGTGAATAGTCCCTCCCCAACCCTCCTGTAGGTTGCTTTCAGGTGCTGGAAGGCTACTATAAGGTCTCCTCAAAGCCTTCTCTTCTCCAGGCTGAAAAGCCTCAACTCTCTCAGCCTGTCCTCATAGCAGAGGTGCTCCAGCCCTCTGATCATCTTCATACTTATTGCTCCATACTTAATTACAATGTAGTGGGAAAAGACTGATGTTTGAGTGTGGGAGATGCTACTCTCTGTGTTTTCTGTATTTAAAGACTTTTTGCTTTGTGTTATCCTAAATCTTTTGTCCTGACTTTTGAAATTTTAAATGCAGACACACTTTGCATACTGCATGATTAAGTGCTTTATATTTACTTCAAAATCTCTTTAGCTGTGTGGCAGTGTTTTTCTTTGCTGTCTCTTGATCAAGCAAGAGCTGGTTTGTAAGCTTCGAACAATCACACTCTGTATGAATAATAACATAACAATTTCTTATCTTCCAAAACACCTTTCAGATATCACATATATTGACTTATTTTTTCTTCTCAGCTCATACTGGTTTAGTAGGCAAATCTTGCTCACAGAATTTTCTTAATAACTGTTTTTAATAGCAGTCATTCAGAAATAACAAAACTGGCAGATGTGTGGATCTATAATTTCCTGGTTTTCTATTGTTCTCATTAGAATATTCTCATTATTATTATGTTAGCAAATCCATTACCAAACCCAAGTCTATTTACTAGAAAAATGTTTGATTCTCTCATCAATATAAGGAACTAATGCCTGTAATTCATGAATCACATTTGAACAGATTGCTCATCACTCTTCCTTTACGTGAGTCCCCCATTCTCTACTTCATACTCTTTGTTCCTACCTAATGTAAATCTTGAATGACAATAACCACATAGCCATTTACATACTCAAGTAAAAATCTTATTTATGCTGGTGAGAGTTTTCTCTGAGCCAAGGCAGAAGGGTCAAGTTCAAAACTTGAGATGGAAGGAATCCACCTCAGGAAACAGAACAGGGGTGAACCACCTGCCATTTTTATTACCAATTCATAATCATCTTAACTCAACAGAAAGGTTTGAGGGGTTTCCTCCCACCAAAATGGCATCCTACTAACCCTTGAACAAGTGTTTATTTTCATTTTATCACCTTTTTAGCACTTGCAGGGCTATGTTGTCAGTCAAATTAAACAACCGATAGAGCCAAATTGACTCATCCTGCTGATAGGGAAAAGAGAGCAGAAATCATGTTTCAGAAGGAGCAGTAGCCTTTCATTAATGATTCAAATTTAGGTTGGCTTACATTGGTCTTGAAATCAAGCCTCCCCTACTGAGAAAATATGGTTAGAAGAATTGCAAAGTATCACATCTTCTGACCTCAAGTCCCATACTTTTCCACTTACCCTAGTACGTCGTAACCCAAAACTGGACTTTACGGGAAGTTTGAGCATCATAACTTATTGCCAACTCTGCGCATATCTTGATTTTCATTGATATCTGTTGTTTGTGGTCTTTGATATTCAGAAACTACAAAATACCCTTAGAAAGTCAGCCCTTTTTATGTACCTCACTTGGGACACTCCCAATCACCTGTAATTTCAGAAAAAACCTACTAGAATTTTAAATGTCAATATAAGTGAATGCTGAAATCACCATTAAAAGTAAACCTTCTCATTGTAAAAGTAATGAAATAAAATCACAGTCTACATGTAGTAGACTTTGTCTATTTTGAGGATCTTATTGCATACAATGTCCTACTCTGTTTATAAAAAACCCATTATACACTGTCAACACAACCTGCTAAATGGCTAACAGAGACATCTCTCCAAGTAGCTGACAACAGAAAATCACCATCAGATGGAGAAGTTCCACAGGAATTGGCAGTAGGCTGTTTCTATTCAACACCTCCTGCAATCACTTGAGAGCAAGTAGAAATGTTGCTGATATGATTTCCAGATGACACAAAACCCAGTCAGATTGGTGATATCAATGAGCTCAGGAAAACAATGAGCAGTCTGGATAAGTTGCCCACGTAAGTAAAAGCTTGTACACAGCTTCAAAACGATGCATGACCTTTCTACAGAATGGGAGGACTTTATTTTGGAAAGCTGTGCTTCTAGGAGGGTTTAGGGATCAAGATGGAGAAACAGCTCCTGCTATAATTCTGTAGATAAAGGGATGATGAGATCCTTTGTTGTTTCAGGAGGGAGGCAGGAATCAGTAATGAGAGATCTTACTTTAGATCTCTCTTTAGACCGGTTTTGGTGCTCATATATTCTAAAGAATATGGAAAGACAGAAAATGCGCAGAAACGAGGCACAGGAACTATTTATACGCTGAAGTAAAGGAGCTAAAAAGATTGAGAGTTTACAGACTTTTTTCTATAAAATCATTACTATGCTCAGTAGAAGAGGCTTAAAGTGAATGATCTAAGTCATGAAGGATATGTCTAGATTGTCTAATGGTTCCTTCTAGCCTCTTTGAGACAAAGACCAGTTGTGATCTTGCTTATCCAAATAGCTCAACATCTTTGCTTGGAAAGACAAACTTTCATGTTTCTGGAGGAGTACACAAATCCCAAAAGATGCAGTAGTTCCTAGAGCTAATGAGATATGAAGTAATAGTGAGAAAATCATAGTACAAATATGCTTTAAAAATCTACCACAGTCACCACTGTGGATGCTTGGGTGTTATTTAAAAACAAAAGTGAAAGGATAGCTTTGCTTGTAATTTTCCTTGAGAGACCTAGGGAATCTCACCTTTTTTTTTAAAAATGAACTGTCTCTCTGAAAATTCTCTTCTCCACTTAGCGGTCCTGAGCTCAGATCTGAAATCCTCAGATTGTCTGCTGTGTGCAAAAAACAGGGATCAAAGGAGTAGAATTAGCTGTTGGATGGTGAACAACTCTACAGTTCTATGCCTTAGATTGTTTATTAACCGCCAATGTTCCTCCAAACAGATCTTTTATGAGAATTACCTTAGATGTCTCATGAGTTTGCTTCTAAAAGGAGCAGCTCATTGTTGTGAAGTATAATCCTAAATGATGTCTTCTAAGGATAAGGCAACTAATTCAGTTGACTGTCCCATATGACATCCTGGTCACCAAGCTGGAAAAACATGGACTTGATGGGTGGACAACTCGCTGGATAAGGAATTGGCTGGATGGTTGCACACAGAGAGTGGTGATCAAGGGCACAATGTCCACCTGGAGACCAGTGACAAGTGGCGTCCCTCAAGGGTCAGTGCTGGGACCAGTGCTGTTTAACATCTTTGTCAGTGACATGGACAGAGGAATCGAGTGTACCCTCAGCAAGTTTGCAGATGACACCAAGCTGTGTGGCACAGTCAACTTGCTAGAGGGCAGGGATGGCATCCAGAGGGACCTGGACAGGCTGGAGAGGTGGGCCCAGGCTAACCTCGTGAAATTTAACAAGGCCAAGTGTAAGGTCCTGCACCTGGGTCGCTGCAATCCTGAGCACAAATACAGGCTGGATGGTGAGTGGCTGGAGAGCAGCTCTGAGGAAAAGGACCTG
>VWZI01013027.1:48538-94091 GCA_013396835.1 Psilopogon haemacephalus | reverse complement strand
ATTCTATGATTCTATGATGACATTAACTGTTGGATCTTCAATTTGGTGGGTTTTTTGGGGTTTTATGGTTTGTTTGTTTGGTTTTTTTTTGGGGGGGTTGTTTGTTTGTTGGGGGGGTTGTTTATTTATTATTGGCAAGATGAATAAAGCATCTACATAAATATTGGTTAAAGTGAACACAAAAGCACCAGCTGAAATATTTTCCTGGATTTGAACTTTAATGCAGTGGTAATGTTCTTGCAGAGTTTCATCATCGTGAAAACTGAGAATATCACTAGTAAGTAAAAGCACCATTCTGATCTTAATGCAAGACATGAGTTTTGGCTTGTTTGTGTCTCTCTGCTCATCTACAGACAACTCGAGTTAGGCAGGTAGACATGCTGGGCTATATGACAGACACTTTTCTGCATTAAAAGCATCAGAAGAGTCCAGATATTGCCTACTCTGTGAGGGAAGACCTTGTTGTGACCTTATTGTGGCTTTCCAGTATCTGAAGGGGGCCTACAGAAAAAGCTGAGGATTGACTTTTTAGGCTATCAGGTAGTGACAGGACTAGGGGAAATGGAGCAAAGCTGGAAGTGGGGAGATTCAGACTGGATGTGAGGAGGAAATTCTTCACCATGAGAGTGGTGAGGCCCTGGAATGGGTTGCCCAGAGAGGTGGTTGAGGCCCTGTCCCTGGAGGTGTTTAAGGCCAGGCTGGATGAGGCTCTGTCCAGCCTGATCTAGGGTATGGTGTCCCTGGGCATGGCAGGGGTGTTGGAACTTGATGATCCTTGTGGTCCCTTCCAACCCTGACTAATTCTATGATTCTATGACTGATTCTACATGTCCCCATAGCTGGAAGAGCTACATTTGTGAGATGAGACTTATATCAATCCAGCAGTCCTTAAAGGACAAATGTGGATGCTTCGCAGCTGTACACCATAGTGCAAAGTTCTCCAGTTTGTTTCAGGATGGTTTATTTTATTTTTATAAGAACTTGTAAATGTGCAAATAATTTGAATGTGGTGACCTTTACAGGTTCTGGAACAGAAAGATTGTCTTTCTATCTCACTTTCATATATATATATTCATATATATGTGTGCATATGTATATATGTATGTCTGTATATGACAGTATTGGTTCTGTTTTGGCAGAATCTAAAGACTCCATCATATTAATTGCTCTACAAATGGAATATAAATATTCCATTCCAATGACTTGCAGTAAGATCAGACTGACTAATGTAGACTTACAGATCATCAAAGTATGTGATTATTTTTTATACTTTTATAAGAACTAGAAATGTTTACACTTTTAAAGTACAATTCATAATTGTATCCCTGTCTGACTATTCCGACTGTAGTCCCAGGAGTGGAACATAAACAGTGCCAGACATGCATTCCCATGAGGTTTTTTTATCATATTTTTGGCATAATCTATTTTTATTCAATTCTATGGGAAATGCACACAGTTTGTGCAGCTGCCAGAAAGTGATTTCCCAATGACCCCTATTTATTTCCAAATGTGCTTTTTTTTTTTTCAGATTCGAGTACTTTTGCAACAGCACTTTTCCATGTTTTATCATGTAAGTAATCCTTGCTCATACTGAACCCATTTGCTAAGTTACATATTCAGAGCTGAAAGGGTGTCCATGTCAGTTATCAAGTCTCCCACACTTTTTCCTTTTTGAGGATCTGCTGTTATTCACTCTCAGTCCACCTAAAAGCTGTGTGCATATAGCTGTGACTGAGCCCAATGGGGCAGAATCTTTGCTTTGCTGAGTGTGAGAGTCCAGCAGATATTTGGGACGTGCTGCTGAAATGTCTTTCTCTGGGCCTACATTGCAGGACAATCTGGAGGCTGCCCAAATTCAAAGCAGATTAATCCTTAGGCATCATCCAGAACACATGAGGCTTCGGACTGATTTAAAGCATAACTTAAGGAGCTAATGCAAGGTTCAGGCTCATAGTGCTGGATTTTCTGCCCTAAGATCACTTTCACTTGCTGTACCTCTTTCTCTCGTTTACTGTAAGGGTTTATTTGTGTGCTAAAATAAATCTGCCAATGTCTTTACATCCATACCAACCCTCCCAGTATATCACCACCATAAGGCCTAGTCAACGTTTCTTGTCTTCACAGTTGCAGTGCCAGCATTTTACACTGCTGATCTTCCAGCCAGCCTTCAAAACTACTGTTTTCAAAGATGGTCTGCCAGGTCTGTTGACCAAGAGAAATCTACAGTAGGCACGCACTGCAGAATGCTTCCTTCCTTCCTCCCAAAACAAAAACAAAAGGAAAGGAAACAAAAGTGGGGAAAAGAATATAATCAAGAGCTGCAAAGGTTGTTAGCTTGTCCCTGGTAACAGCCCTGGCCTGTCAGAAATTTTGAAGATTTGGGCTCTAAACTATCAAGGGATGGTGTCTATTAAGAGATGTGGCTCTGAGATTCAGACTAGTGCTTTTTCACACAGCTTTTATAGATTGTCATGAGCAATCAGCTAAGGCATCCTAGGACCTCTGAGCTCGAATGGGTCCATGCAGACAGCACAGCTTGTAAAGTTCAAGTGGGTCTGCACGCTTCTCAACATCATAGACTCTCCTCTTGAGTGCATGTGTTTGCAAGATGCAAATCTTTCTGGTAGCCTCACCTAAAGACAAGCCTCTGGAGAGGAAACACCAGCTGAGACTTCAAAATATAGCCTCTCTACATTTTCCATGAGAAACAGAAGTGAAATTGCCCCAGAACAGTCACTTTGAAAGGTAAGAATCACTCAGCGCATTTCTCTGTCTTTGGTGGTCTGTTTGTTTTGGTGTTCTTTTTCTGAAGGTGATGGAGGTGGAATGCAGGAGGAATGCAGGCACAGAAATGTGGGGATCTTTGGGCCATAAAATTTCCCTTGGCCAGCCATAGCCCTGACAGGACCAGTCATTTTTCAGAGAAAGTCCTCTGATTTTTATCCTTCTCAAACATGTCATGGTACAGCTGGCAGGACTGCAATATGGATGCTTCACAGATTTTCTGAACAGGAATAGAAGAGGAAGATGCAGGCAGTGGGTATCCTGGTTTACTAACATTAGGCAGACAGATTGTCCTGTGGGAGCTGGCAGCAACGTTCAACTGGTCTTATGCTTAATATAGAGTAGGATAATGGTTATGGTAGAGCACAGAGAGATTCTCAGTGTGTGATGAGTGCCACGCTGCTGCTTTGGCCAGCTTTCAACAGGATACTCAATGGGCTGAGGTCTTTTCCTTAATACAGAAAGTACGAACCATGGATTAAAATACATGGAGAAACCCTTTACTGGATGGGAGAGAGGGAACATGGCCTGGGATAGCAATGGTCTCCTCACCTGCCCTGGGAGGGTCCAGATGAGGCCCATCTGCTAATCTGGTTTTTGCTTCCAGGAGTGAGACAGCTCTCTGCAAGTCTCCATTCCTTGTCCCTTTTTACTACCATTTCAACATAGATGCAGAGAGAAGGGAGTACCATAACAAACCGGAAGGAAGGGCTGACTTCTTCCAGACATTTTCTCCACCTGCATCTCTGTGTGTTGTTACACATCTGGTGTGGGTAGCACTGCCACCTGTTCAGCATTGGCCCAGTTAGATGACAATACAGGAGGAAAGGGGAATGGGGAGGGAGAGCAAACCAGCACAGGATGACCTTTTTGAGGTATATCACTAGTGACTGGCCTCCATGTTTTCATTATATATAGGTATAGATTAACATCTACTCAAGTTGTTTTAAGGAACAGGTAAGGATTTTATCCCTGGAAAGTTTTAATTATGGCTTGTAAGTATATGGAAAATAAGAGTTCTTTTAAGAGCTTATGGAAGAACATATTTTATTGGAGGCAGTCTAATACATGATAGAATTCATTCTGAAGTATCTACTACTAAAACACTATTTCAAAATATCAACTACTTAATAGAGCATTAAACACTGATTTTAAACATATGCAGCATTAAAGATTTTAATTTTTAAAACATATCTTTAAATTGTGTAAAGATATCTTTCCTTAAAACAATATAATTTAACTGATAGCTTTTCTTTTTTGCCTCAACCATTGGCATTCTTCTATGCCTGGAAGCTGGACAATAAAAATAGTTACACTTTAAAAAGGGGCAGTGCTGAGAGTGAAAGGTCCTCATGTGGCAAGCTCTTGCTCAAATGGAAGCTCGTTGGGACTGCTTGCGTGAGGAGAAATTACTCAGAAGAAATTACAAAATGAGGCTGAACTCTTCTACTAAAATGGTAATAACTCAAACATGGAAAATATTATTCACTCCCTTGATGAAATAGGAAAATCAGGAGTGTACAAATCTGTGTTTTTTAAAGTGACCACAGTTGAAACTCACTGAGAGCCTCCTGCTAAGTGGTTAGACTGTGGTGAGGTCTTAAAAATTGGATGGGATTCAGGGCTTTTATATCTAATATATACGAGCAACAGTGATTGCAGGTCTGTTTGGAAGACAAGAATGTAATTATGTCAGTATTAATAGTGCCTTGAACTTGATGGAAAGCTTGAAAACTATGTATTGGCATAAATAAAAGTCAATGCATTTTTAAAATTGCTTCATTCTGTGGCCTTAAAAAGAGTTTCTTTGGAACAGCAGGATGGTCTTGTCTGGGGGTTGGGGGGGGGGGGAGCGGGGAAAAAAAGTGTATATAGCAAAAATATTTGGACACAATGGGTAGGACAGAAAAGCCACATTTATTCCAAGCAATCCAGCTTGTACATATGAAACCTAAAGAGAATGAACCCATCAGGACACCACAATACTGACTGTCTGACTCCTGAGATAAGAGTGAATGCCTTATAGCTATTTTCCAGACAAAGAGCACTCAGCTAAGAATCAAGGTACATGTCAAGTAGGTTTTAAAGAGGAACATTACTCACAGCCCAACAGTGATTAAAGAACATTGAAATAGGCTTCTATCTCTGCTTTCACTACTCGGAGTGAATAGGGGGAAATCTCCCAAACCGATACATCTCTCTTCACTGCCTCTTTTCCACCTGGAGAACCACTTTCTCTGGTTCTGATCTTCTCTATGCTGATTTTCAACTTGAGTTTGTTAGAAACTGCAGCACCCCACTTCAAGGATTCAAGGACAGTCTGGATGATGTGGCCAGACCCTGCATCTGCCACACTCAGCCAGTTTGCTGCCATTTGTAGCAAAAGGCATCTACCACAGAGAAAGATCTGTAATTCTGAGTTCTTCCAAACATCATAGCTCATGTAATTGAGACCAGCATTTGAACTTTTGAATTGCTGGTCCCAATGCACTTTGCTCCTTTCGTGACATTTCTGATTTTCTAACTGAAAGATGATAATCCCATGACTAATTAACTAATTTGCTAAGTTGTTTCTTATCTGTTGTTTGTGGCAGATACTCCTTAGCTGTAGTTTGGAAGTGAAAAAATATCTCCATTGTTCTTTGCCTAGTACATCTTGGTGGTTCCCTCATGCAGCAATTAATGGGCAACATAAAAATCCTTTCTATTGTTCTGATGCACTTGATTCTCCTTCTGCTCAAGTCTTTCCACTGGAACAAGTGGTTCTTTGAACATATATAGCATAGCTTCTTACATAGGAAACTCTACAGAAACTTCCCCTTCAGTATGTGTAGACCTGCTTTAGCTCAGTGCTGGTTTCCTTCCTTGCTTTTGGTTTTCTCTGAACATTTGTTCTATTTGGAATAACAGAGCAATTACCTTCTCTAGATCTCAGTGGTTTCCTCTGTTGTTCTAGGTTATGATTTAGAAAGTAGGCATGTGCCTACAGGACCTTTATGCTTGAGCAGCTTTCGTTGTTGGATGAAAGTCCTAACATTTTATCTCCGAAAAGTATTTTTGTAGTAATGCATTTCCAGTGTAAGACTGCAACTGGTTAGTTAGATAAAAATGTCATGGTTTTGTGCTAGTTTAAAGCTGTTCTTGGACTTTGTTGGTGACTAAGCTACTGAAAACTGGATCAGTCTGTCTGAGTCTACAAAGACAAACCATAGTCCATCAGAAGAGATTAACAAATAAGTTGCATTTTTCCTCCAGGAGTATATATATAATTTTGTGAGCAAAGTAAATCCGTATACTACATTATAGAGGTCTTCCACAGTTTATTGTTTATTTGTAGGTCTGTTCTTTAAAGTACAGGCAATTCCCTCTCAAATGCAGCTCAGTTTTCTGTGACCCACTCTGACAGCTGTGACAATCTGTTTGTCACAGGGCTCAGCACATACCAATTTATATATTACAAGTAGCTGGAGCAGTCTTATTTGTGGGTCTGGGACCTTAAAACATGGTATGAAGATTTGCCCAGATTAGTCCCTGTGTTTTTTAAAGGATAACATTATTTTTAAACTATGTACTTCCGTGAGTTCTTTTACAACAACAAAAAAAAAAAGTCCTGCACTGGAATGTCCTAATTATCCTTCATGTTGCAAGTATGATACCATGGCAGTGTGGGAATACATCAGGCTGAGGCCGGTGGTGGGCTGTTTGCCATTCTGGGGCAAATTGTTTCTGGCTTGATACCGTATGCCTGATGGTGGCATGTGTCTTCTCAGGAAGGACAAATTGCTCTCCTTCATGTTTGGCAAGCTTCCGCTGGCATGCCTAAAAGGCCTATATTTAGTACTGGAGCTGTTTAGTCAACAAGCTGGGGAAATTGTCATGATGATGTGACTAGAGATTTACCAAGGCTGTTTTGCAATAGCTGAAAAAGATATGGCTGAACTGGGCTTTGAGTTTCTAGCTCTGAATCTTGTTCCTGTTTTCGCTGTGTACAGTACATCCTTGTCCCAAGCCCAGGCCTGCAGTGTTGCAGCTGGAGCTAGAGCTCATTGACTGTGACTTGACATCAGTGAGATTCCTACAAAGACATCTTGGTACTCCAACTTTTCTCTCCCTGTTCTGTCAAATCCTGGCTGCAGCTGCCTCCTATCCTGCTACCCTGGTGAGAAGTGCTATCCTGGCTACCTAAAGCACACATGCTCCTGGATGTGCTGAGGACAAAGATCTGTAGAGCAGCAGCCATTGCTCTCATCCAAACCCTCTTTGCCTGTCATTTGCAATGGGCATGTGGCCTACATACAGTTGAAAAAGCTCCTGAGATCAAAGACAATGTGAGCCCTGACACTTGCTGTGGGAATATCATGTCCTCTGTTCTTTCTCCCTTGTGAAACAGCAGCATCAGGAACCTCTCAAAGAAGTATAAAGATACTATACAGTTGTCTTATTTACCTAATTTCCACCCCAAATTTGGCACAGGGACATCAATTGTTCAACAAGAGCAATATCGAAAGCTTCTTTTCTCAGAAGGCCTTGCCTATGGGAATGATGGTCTGGACTATATACTGTTTGTATTAGAAGTTATATTTTCAAATGTATATATAGACTCTATATTTAAGCTTTCCATATACAGCAGTATTAGCAAGAACGTGAAAGAAATTACCTCTTGAGGAAAAAGAAGGCAAATATACCAATGTAAACATAATTTTATTGCCTTTATTTAGGCTATGTGAAGGAATGGATGAGCTAAACTAAACAGGCTTTTTATTTACAAATTTTTTTCAACTTTCTTTGCTCATAACTCAGATCATAGCACATTAAAAAACCAAACAACCCAAACATTAAGGATGATTTAAATTTCCTCTTCCTTGCTTAAAAAATCCGTATGACTATTTGCTTGTCTTGCCACATATTCCCTTAAGCAAAGGAATTTTGGAGCTGTTCTTAAAGACACTGCCAAAACATACCACAATCCTTTGTTTGGGCATTTAAATCTTCCATCTGAAGTAAGTGCTGCTTTTGGTTCTTGTAGCTATAGTCAAAACATGACAAATGATCTCTGCTTGGATTGGTTTTTTGTCGTATATGCTAAGCAGGAGGGTACTAGGGCTTGCTAATACTGCATGCATTTTCTCTTAATTTGCTGTTTCAGTATTGCTGGCAGCATATTGCACAACTAAGAGCAAGGAGTTTCCTTTTTCCCTGTATGTGTTCACTAGATCGTCCTGCTGATTTAATTACTGTGAGGGCAGATCATCTTCTTAGGCTTTTTGGCACAATACTACACCCGTTTTTGCCATGGCTGCTGCTGCTGGGTTTCTGCTGCCCTGGGAAAGAGTTGGACCTAATGCCCACCTACTCCCCACAAAGCCCGTATCAGTCTCCACAAGACCTTCCAAGTCCCCATTCTTGTTAGAACTTAGTCTTCACCCTCACTTCAGCTGTTGCAATGACAGAGTCCCAAAGATTGTCTTCTGAACAATAAACACATTTAGCTAATTAGCATCTCCCTACAACACAAGATCTGCAATGGCATGAAGAATAATTGCCTGCCTTTGCATGAAGCATCACCTTGAATTGAAATGTCCCTGTCTGAAGTATTTTGGCTTCAGATTGCCTTAAAGTTACTGAAATCTCTGGGTATTTTTCTCTTCAGGCAGGCAGAATTACTGTTTTGTAAGGTTTGGAAAATACATCATATTCTGTAGGAAAGAAGCAGGTTTGTAAAACAGAGATGCTGTCATGAACTTCATCAAAATGAAGGATAACTTTGGCTGGAGGGAGAGCATTTCCTGAGGAGACCTGTTTATCTCACTGAAATTCTTTCATGCAGAGACATTTGACAGCTGAGCAGAAAAGCTGCCACCCTGCATCAGAGCTAGAGTCTGTCCAGGCCAGTATCCTGTTCCTGACAGGAGCCAGTTCCAAATGGTCCAAAAATGCATTTCTAACACAATGGCAAATAACTTCCCCAGGTGACAAGTTTAACGCCAGTCTCAGACACCTGACTGATTTTGGGAAGAAGGACAAGACTAACTGTTTTTTGTTTTTTGTGTTGTTTTGGTCTGGCTATATTTCAAATTGTTAATTAACTCTTTATTATGGGGAACTGCATTGTAGCAACAGATTTCTTAGGTTATTAAATAGTCAGCCCTCATAGCCTTTTGCAGGGTAGTTAGTTGTGATAAAGGAAGATATATTCAAAGGCAAAGGAAGATCTGGTACAAAGTCTGAGCTGTAATTTTAAAATCATTTTGTACTGTAGGCCATTAACATTTCCATTGTCTTTCTTCTTTGAGGGAATTTGCTTTTTATTACATTAGATTTTACCTTTATTTATCTTTTTTTAAAAAAAATATCTACATATTATTGTTTTCATGCACTTAATAAATGGATCAGTGGTAAGCTCTAACCATAGACATTACAGCTTTGAGTGACCAGCGCTTGCAAACTGTGACTTCTAATGCTGAACACCAGAGAGATTGCACCAAAGTGTGGGATGTGCTTGTACTTAATAGATATAGCACTTCTGCCATACACAGGTCTCTTTTGTTCGCTAAAATTAACTGGCAGGTGTTTCTGGCACTGTGCTGCTGCTGTTTCCAAAGTGACAGACTCTTCTTTTGCATCTCCAGGATATCACCTGAGAAATGGTACATCTTTTTCTAAATACTGCCTACTTGCCTTCTGCAGTCTGTGAAGGGGTCTTGCCACGTCAAGTGCTGCTGTGTACCCTTTGAAGCAAAAACCTTTGCCCAGGGTAGGAAGGAAAGTTTTTTTATATTAAGTGCCCAATTGCTTGATAATCAATAGGCAGGACATCAGCCTCTCTCTTGCTGCATATAAGAATCCCACTCCTCTGGTTCAGAGGAGCTCCATAAAGATGATCAGATACCTGTGAAGACAGGCCTGGAGAGCTGGGGAGAAGAGTGCCTGGAGAAGACAAGTCTCCAGGGAGACCTTATAGTTGCATTTCAGTATCTGAAAGGGACCTACAAGAAGGCTGGGGAAGGACTGTTTAGAAGGGCTTGTAGGGATAGGATGAGGAACAATGGTTTTAAACTAGAGCAGTGTAGATTTGTTAGACATAAGGAGGAAGTTCTTCACAAAGAGGGTATCGAAGTACTACAACAGGTTCCCCAGAAATGTGTTGGAGGTCTCATCCCAGGATACATTCAAGCTCAGACTTTATGGAGCCCTGCACAACCTGATCTACTTAAAGATGTCCCTGCTCACTGCAGGAGGGTTGGACAAGAAGACCTTTGAGGATCTCTTTCAACCCAATGCATTCTATCATTCTATGATTTTATGATGCTCAAAAAGCCAGGAAAAGCCATGTCCTTCTGATCATCTCCTTGTAGCATACTAGAACCAGTCACCAATGCATCTTTTCTCTAATGACATGATGATGTACAAACCTCACATGGTTATAACCATGTCATTTGTGTCTTTGATTAGCCGTTATTTAATGATGTCACTGCAGACAAAATCCTTTCTCTTCTCCAGCATAAATTTTAATTTCTGTAAATGTGCCACAAAGTTTAAGTATATATTTGTACTTCTTCTGGCCCTCAAAATGCAGATTAGGGTATGTGTGATGGGAACCTCTTCTTTAAGATTTCTGTCCAGGAGAGCAAACGATTTCTGGAGTGCTGTTTCCAACATCTGTTGACTATAGTTGCAATTAGAAGATCCATGGAAGTGCCTTAGTGTTTTTCAAATACTTCAGTGTCACTGGGACACTCAAAAGGCCCATTAGACACTGCAGGCAATTTGATATCCCAGATTTTAATTTTAATAGTTTCTTATTTTCAAGACTACTTTCCACAAACTCCTTTAGAAAGTCATCAGCACAGAGCCTCTATATACATAATCCTTTGGACTACTCATGCAGATTTGTAGAACACTGCTAAGTAGACAGTAAAAATGTTTATAATGAAAAATACTTTTAAAGAATTATAATTGCCATTGATATTTTTATCAAGTCAGTTGTTCATACCTTTATTTCTGTACCACTAGTCACATTTTAAAGAAAATTCTGCTGAATATTTGCTAAATAAGACTAAATATTCTGCTAATGATTGATTAAATACTTTTAACAAGTGCAACTGGTGTACTGAGTGAAGATCTAAATATAACCACAGTGTACATCTTAGCTCGCTTTCAGCTTATTTTCCTGTCCTGGAATATAATTAGGCTGGAGCCTTGGGGACACACTCATTGCTAACCAAGATCTCAATGATCTTGCTGGAGCTGAAGTATGTGTCAAGTCAAAACTGAGCCTGAGGCACTGAATCTAAGAATAAATTGAAGTTTCCACTGTTAGGTGCAGTAGTAATGTGAATTTAGACTACCAAGAAAACAGAATACATCTTAAAAATAAGTTTTGACAAATAAACTTAGGGCTAACAGCTTATGAAGATGAT
Source organism: Psilopogon haemacephalus (assembly GCA_013396835.1). Taxonomy (NCBI): domain Eukaryota; kingdom Metazoa; phylum Chordata; class Aves; order Piciformes; family Megalaimidae; genus Psilopogon; species Psilopogon haemacephalus. The sequence continues at coordinate 82,887 of VWZI01013027.1, read as the reverse complement.
AATTGAGACTTACTCAGAAAATGTAGTAATTTTCTATCTGCATGCTGTGTTAGAACCTGTGAAAAATGTGGTTAGTGACTAATTCACATTTCCTCTTGTATAGCTTTTATAAATCAGCTATTGTGAAGGATGTGGTGTTTTTACATGCTGGAAAACATTAGGCCCAAATTCAGACAAACTGTGGTTCATCTTTCTGCTCCAGCAGTGGCGGCTGTGCTAAAGCTCACTTTCAAGGCCTTGGGTACACTGCTGCAGAAAGTGATGCTTTATTCTGCACTGGGGTGGCTAGGGATGGGATGTTTTCCCTTGTGTCAGGGCTTGCCAGAAAACAGTCAGTTGTGGGTTGAGGTTTTTAGAGGCATACAAAAGCCATAGGAATGCACACCTGAGAGCCTATAAGATGCCTAATAGCTTGTTCTGCAGGTAAAAAGGAGATCTGGCAGCTGCTTTTGATCTCCCATAAGTCAGGTTGGGAAACACCCAATGCCTGACAGAGAGTGGATGTTCAAAGGAAGATACCAGGCAGCTCAGCTTAGCGCTGCCCTGGCAGCCCAACCATAGGCTTCACAGGCAAGGAAAGAATCAAAAAGTCTACTAAGTTAGCTCAGGATGGAGGTGTTTCAGATGGCTGTAACTAACTCTGCATACAATTAAAATCTATCACATTGTACACTACCAACAAAAAACATCAGTTTAAGTTTTGTGTAGGACTAAACTGCTTTCATCTGGGTACAAATGTTGTGTAGACATTTTCCTGTCAGTGAAAGTTGCTTCAAGTGCTATTTCCCTTGACATTGAGATTGGCATTTATTTCCCCATGCTGGAGTTAAATTTAGCAGCAGATTTACTTATTTAAACTGGAAACAGCATCCTGGACTGTCTCAGAAACAGTGTGACCAGAAAGACCCAGGAAGTGTTCCAAACAAAATGATTCTGTGATTCTACTAAAATCTTCAGGCTTTTTTTTTTTTTTCAAATACAACAAACCAGGAATGGAGTGTTCTTATACAGTGGTGTTATTCTATTCATATTTTATAATTACAATAATTGCAATTCTAATATAATAGACGATTAAAATTTAAGGTATCTGACTTTGTACAGAATTATTAATGTGGAATTAAAACAATTCCTCTGAATGGAACTTTGAATAGGTTTTGTTACTGAAATTAAATAGCCTTTAAGTAAATAGATTAAAAATATTTAGGGATAAGCTATTCATGATGATAACCAAATGAACAAAAGATGCAAATTTATTCCAGATCTATAAAATACAAATCTAAAACTGTACTTTTGCAGACTATGCCCATTATTTAGTTTATATTTTAGTATGGTCTTAAGCCTATCTTGCACAGAATAACAATGTAACACAACAACAAAATATTCTACATTTTAACTTTTTAGATTTCCTTAAGTAGAGTCTACCACATACATAATATTTGTGCACGGTAATCAATTAAACATCTACATTTGAAGAAGAGATTGGCTAAATCTCATAACTGAGACACCAATTACAGTACATTGATTAAAAATCCTTCAACAATACACTCAGTAGTACTAGTGGTAGCAGTAATGAAAATCTTAACAGTTCTTGAAATGATCCAAGGAAATTATAACAGAATTTAATATTTTAGTTCATCATTTATACATAATATAAACCCCATGTAATACTATAATGAAAGAAGAAATTACACAGGCATAAGTGCAAAAAAGCAGTATTATTAGCCATCTTCTCTCTTTGGTAAAAATTAATTAGCAGGAAGCATACTATAATAATTCAAGTCAAAGACTAATTCATGCTACAAATATTTTTCCTTCCCTACCATAGGCAGACTCAATAATTTGCAGGCATCCTATGGTAGAAAAGTTTAAATTCTTCTCAACACTGTCCATTTTTAGCTCTTTTAAGTTTAAATATTGAACTCAGGCATTCTTTTTCTTTCATAAATAGCTTTTCAGTACTATAATCTTTTACAGAATTTTAAAATAAATAGCAAAATATACACAGTTTCAAAGATTACATTTAATTCCTTCTAGGTTTATCCCAAAAATATATCACCAAAGAATAAATAATTCTGAGCTTCTCAAATATTTGGTAAAATGTCAATTACTCTTACATAAGTTCTCTCTGAGGAGTAAGGAAGTACCATTGCTTTTTCTACAAAGATTTTACTATACAGGTACAATGTTATTCACCTCATACTAAGAATATAATGTGTAATATAATATGGATGTGCCCCATGAAAAAGTACAACAGCAAACCTTTCAAAATTAAACCTTCAGAATTTCAGGCTCAAACCTGAGGGACATTAGGTAAATTCTCCTGATAGAACAATCAAAATCAGTTGTCCATATCAGGAGGCTAATTATCCCCTAGGGGATTGTAGGGGATAAACTGGTAAACATCCAAAGTTGTTCTCTACTGACAGCCTATTTAAAATTGGACAAAGTGTTAAGGAAGGGGCAAGGGAGAAGGATGTGGATGAAAAACACTTGAGTGTAAGATATCCTGAGAAAGAAGTAAATTGTCTGCAGAGATTTCAGTTTAACCACAGATTTTAAACAGATACTTCTACTTTTTTTGAAGGGCTTCACAAACAATTAAGGTAGTATCATAAGGGACTTATATTTGCATCTGTAGGTTACCGTCTTGTTCAAGATCCTCCTTTGTATTTAGCTTAAATTATTACTAAAGAAAACAGGAAAAATGCAGGCTACATCAGCAAAGCAACCTGTTAAAAGAATCCAGCAACTGAAATTGTCGTTAGACATTAATTTTTTAAAAAATACCAACTACAGGAAGATCTTCTGGAGGGGCACAGCAGAAGCCCTTGCCCTTTTCCGAAGATCTATTTAAGCTGCCAGCAAAGTAAATGCAAGTTTGACTGCTCCTTTATTTGGAATTAATAAGTGACATGTAGATTCGCTAATCTTCTATCACACCCACAGTTAATTTACACAAAATATTAAGCAGAATGCTTTTCTACTCCTTGTTTGATTCCAAGCACAAGATGTAAAAACCAGTTAAATTGCACAGTCCAGCCCTTATCTCTGCAAACCTCGATCTGATCAAGGAAATGCCTTTTGGCATCTTCTTCACTTTTCCCTACTGTCAGTGCATCCCGGATATATTCAATATCTTCTTTGCTGGTTAATTGGGGCATTCCAGTCATTAGCATCATGGAGAACAGAATGATCAGCAGGTTTGTGTGATGTCGAAGAGCTAAATAAGCCTTCACACATACGTCCTACGAGACATAAGAATTTTTTGTTAAATGATGGGGCGAGCTGAGAGGGATGGTGTAGGAATTTCACAAGACTCTCATTAATGAACACTATTCAATCACTTGAGTATGTCAGAGAGAAAACCCAACAGAGACATTCACCTGAGCAGAAACTTCCTTCAGTATTATTTCATTCATCACCACATCTTGAAGCAACAACTACTGTTTTGGTGTACAAACTGAAGGCCCTTTTAAATAATATGATATTAATTACTAAAGCATAAAATCTTCACTAAAATTTCTGTGGCTGCTAAAAGAGACAGCAATAATTCTCTGTCTTCTTTTCCAACTGGTATGTTCCCATTTAAAGACCACGGCTGGCAAGTGGTACTGAATAAAGCAGCACCTCCAGGGGACTGTTCTTCATTTTATATATACATCTATTAACTTTGCAGAGGTGACAGCTTATTTAAAGGAGATTTTTCAGGCTTGGTGTTCTGAGAAACATTTCCAGGTGACAGCTCTAGTTTTCAGGCATGCTGCCTTGCTGCAGGACTTCTCTGTTCATGTACTGTCATACTGGATTCCATGGATTATTTTTTTAATAGTTTTTTAACTTCCATATAGAAGTAATTTGTGCTTAACAACATAACCTTTAGAAGAATGACATTTCTGCAGCGTGGAAAAATACATAATGTTTTTTAAAAGACTATTTAATGCTAAGTGACTAATACAGAAACTGAAATGATTCTTTCTTATATTAAATTTATTACTTATTTATTTTCAGAAATACCATCTTAAGGAAGACAATGTAATGAAGGAATCTGTCATATATTATAAAGTTAAATTGGGCCTGCAATGTAATGTTACAAGATGAAAAATATTTCCAAGAAGGCTGTTGCAATTAAAACCAAAGCTGAAGCAATGCTAACTTCTACCCAGTTTTCAGTTTAACCTTTCAAAAATGTATAGAAATTTATTAAAGAATTCTTAAGATATCCAAATTTTATCATGTAAAGTTCCACTAAATCTCATCAGCCCACTGATGAGGACACAGTTTACTTTTTTACAAGGTGTATGCTATTTTTCTTCATTAGAAACAGCAAGAAGTGCACAAATAATCTTTAACATCTATCACTGGTCACATCAGTAATACCAGGACAACCAACCAGACAGACTAGGAAAACATTAAAGAAGGAAGATGATACGTTAAAGATATGTCTGTAGGGCTGCTTTCTTTTTTTTCTGTTGCCTGGGTCCTTACATTTTTCACAGAATCACAAAATGGTAGAGGTTGGAAATGACCTCTGGAGATCAGCAAGTCCTACCCTCCAGTTAAGGCAGGTTCACTCAGCAGGCTGCATCCAGGTGGGTGTTAAATGTCTCCAGAGAAGGAGACTGCAATCTCTCTGGGCAGCTTGTTCCAGTCCTCTGTCACCCTCAAAGTGAATAATTGTTCTCTCCTATTCAGAGGGAACTTCCAATGTTCTAGTTTGTGCCCACTGTGCTTTGTCCTGTCACTGGGTAACACTGAAAAGAGTCTGCTCCCATCCTCTTGAAATTTGCTCTTTAGATATTTAGAAGCATTTGTAAGACCCCTTCTCAGTCTTCTCTTCTTCAGGTTAAACAATTCCGGATCACTCAGCCTTTCCTTTTAAGAGAGATGCTGCAGTCCCGTAATCATCTTGGCAGCCCTCCACTGGACTCTCTCCAGTAGTTTCTCACTCTATATCAAAGTAAATTCTATCTTGAAATAAGATCATAGTTATGAACTCCAATGTTAGCTTAGCTCTAGTGAAGCAGAAGATAAATTGCAATGCTCAAGGCACAATTTACAGCAGAAAACACTATCATCTTATCATGGGGATTAGTTTCTCTTCATGACACCAGAGGAAAATTAAAAAAAAAAAAGAAAAGAAAAGGCAATTCTATTTATGTATTATCAGCTTCAGAGAAGTCTTGTCACAAGAGTTAGTACGTGTTTTGTTCCCCTTGAAAGAGATGAAAGGTTTTTATAGTCATATCAAAGCAGCAGGTTTTACATTTCTCTGTGTATGATGTATTTCACTACCATAGGTGTCTTAGACAGAAAAACAATTACACAGTCAGGAACCTGGCATCGCTGCATCTGAAAGGCAATCCTTCCAGGAATTAAAAATATTTTTTAAAAAGTCTGTATTTCTCTGTTACAGTTATTTATTCAGACTGGAGCTGAATGGAGTTTTGAATTAACATCTTTCAAGAAAATAAATTTTTACACTTCTAAGAGAGGCAGAAAGAACCACAAATAGCACATACCTAAGCGTGAAGGATATGTAGATGCTTACTGTGAGATTGAGAAGGATGCCATAGGCAAAATTAGAGGAACTGAGAAGAAACCAATCCCCTTTTGTTCAACAGAGAATAAGAAATCATTATTTTGAGATCTTGGAACTGTCCCAAGAATTAGGTTTGGGCATTTGTACATTATAAAGTGTTCAAGTTCCATTATATAGGCCATCCCTTCCCTGTACAGTATACTACAAGAAAGTGTTTTTCTACTTTCTGCCACCCTTACTTGAAACTCAAATACATTAGATTTTGTAAATGCCTGGTATAAAAGAATTTGATTAGTACTGAAAATACAGATCTCTGTATTATCAAGTCAGTAATGAAAAAAAAAAAATAATAACAATGTGCTCAAAATTTAATGCAAAAACTAGCAAAGGCAATTTTAGATAGATAAAGTAGGTAAACAGAGCTCACAAGATTATGAAGATCTTAGATGAGGGTCACTCAAGAGTTTTTACAAGTAATAAGTGAAAAAGCTGTGTGCATACAGGAGTAAGAGAACTGTGTGGGTTTCAGCCAAAGGTGGGAAATGCCACTACGTGACACTTACAGGAAGAGAAATCTGGACAGTACTAAGGTGGCTGAAAAAAATCACTGATGGAACAAAAAAATACTTGTCTCAGATTAAGTCATGCTTAAATACATTTTTGAGAATAGGCCAAAATTAAGATATGATAAAATATTATCCTTAGGACAAAAAATACTACTTCCTGCTCTTGCCTTGAACTGTCATTTTCCTTCAATAACCTCTTGAACTGTCATTAAACCTTTGTAAGGATCACAAACAAAAAGGGAGGAAAAATTTAGATGAAGAGCTAATAGAAATGTGCTTTATTGCTAGCTCCAGAAAAGTTCTGGGGCCACTGACAGCTCTAGTTCACAAATAGTGAACTATACTCTGGCAGTGAACTTCAGTCAAAATTATTTGTCTAATTAACCAACTCTGACATACGCAATAAAAGCCATGGCTAACACATCTGTATGGACTGTATCCAACAGATGACAGAAAAATAAAGATTTTTTTAAAAACATGTATTTTAAAATATTAAAGACACCAAAGCCTGGAAAAAACAAAGTATTCCTCTGACGTACAACCTGTTTATATGAAGTTGATGTACAAATTAAACAAAGATGCTCTCTTAAAAATCAATGAAGGATAAATGCTGACACTTTTGAAATAATATATAAATGAGTCAGCAGGCACATTAACTGAATCCCTCGATATTAGGAAACATGATGAAACCAGTCAGCTGGAAAGTGAATACATAATTTTGTTCATTTTGGTACTCTGATGATAGAATTAAAATGTGCTTTTTACAGCAAAATATGGGATATAGATCTTGCTCTGTGTTACTGGTTTACTGTCTTACTTTTAAACTTTCTTTTTAGTAATCTTTGAGCCTTTTCATGTACTACCTGAACAGCAGTTTATAATAAAATACCCAATACAGCAGAACTAGCATGTTTATTGTTGCCTGTATCTAAATCACCCCATTTAAAATGGAGTCCCAATTCACAAAGGTAAAGTGCTTTTTCATTTGGTTGATGACACTGGCAGAAATTACACTGGCACTATCACAGTATTGCTAAATCATATGCATTAGTAGAATGGTAGTATTTAGAAAGTTGTACCAGAGCAACAAAATGTGTATTCAGTCAAAACTGGACTGTATGATGAAGGCAAGGCTTACTAAAGAGAGACTAAGACCAGACCAAAATCTCCTACTGCTTTAGGTATTTGGGCTGCTAAAGTAAAGGTCAGATATTTTTTAAATGCTGAATGATCCATATATATGAACACAGCATCTCACTGCAGACACTGGCAGGTTGCTAGTCTTCCAATTCTCCATAAGCACATTCTCATTTTCAACTAGTTTCTGTTTACAGAACTGAAGTCTTGTATGAAATTACATACTCCAGAGTAGTGTCTCTGCCCCACACTTGCACATAACTTAGAGCTGCAGCAACAGCATCTCTCATGTACATAGCACTGCTCTCATGTACACAGCACTGCTCACAGGCTTCTCTGAGACCATGGGCTCAGTGTTCCCTTCTTATAGCAAAACCCACCCTGCTCCTCAGTTTGTTGAACTACAGGCCAACTTCAAGATACCTGCGCCATGATAAAGCTAGTCTTTATGCAAAACAAAGACTCAAAAATTCAGTTCTTCAGCTATTTTTAGAAGTCTGGGCTCAAGGATGACAATTGCCTCATTATTTGCAGTACAATCAGGTACATGTTCAAAGGGACATATTCACTGTCCAGCAATAAGAGCCTTAATTAGGTACTGAGGTTAGAAAACCAAACTCCTTAACAAGACAGAGAATGGTCCATCCTCAAGGAATCCAGAAGACCTAAGTCAGGATTTTTCTTTAACTCACATTCCAGAGGAAATTTTTTCTTCTGATACTGTAGGAAACTTGCTTTTTAAATCAGGCACTTATTTCAAGTCCCTAACGATGAGCACAGGAATAATACCCCAGACACGCTTTTATTTCTGTTCAGCAATGGTCTCAGCCATTTCATTAAACAGCATTTCACTTTGCTCCCTCCTTGCCCAAGCCCTACACAAGATTGAAAAATCACAACTGTTTCAGAAGGGCTCAGTTTTGAATACAAGCTACAATAGAATAGAGTTTTAACCCCATTCTTTTATTTCAATGTTAAGTCCATCCATGGCATAAAACCAGAATCTGATGTAGAATCATAGAATCATATAATGGTTTAGGTTGAAAGGGACCTCAAAGATCATCCAGTTCCAACCTTCTGCCATAGGCAGGGACACCTCTAGACACCACTAGAATACGTTGCTCAAGGCCTCATCCAACCTGGCCTTGAACACCTCCAGGGAGGGAGCAAACACAACCGCCCTGGGCTACCCATTCCAGTGTCTCACCATCCTCACTGTATAGAACTTCCTCCTAACATCCCATTTAAATCTCCCCTCTGCCAGTTTAAACCCATTACCCCTCGTTCTGTCATTACAAGACCTTGTGAATAGTCCCTTCTCAGCCCTCCTGTAGGTTGCTTTCAGATACTGGAAGGCTACTATAAGGTCTCATAGAAACCTTCTCTTCTCTGGGCTGAAGAGCACCAACTCTGTCAGCCTGTCCTCACAACTTAGGGTCACTGCATATTTCTGTACAGATACAGTAGTCAGAGCCCCAGAACACAAGGGCAGAATCAGGAGGGAATCCTACTGACAAAGTCAGCTGAAGAATGCCTTGAACCTGCTCATGCTGTGCAGAAAGCTCTGCTTGCTGGTATGAGTCTCCTCTAATTGCACAAATACTGGAGTCTCTACAATGTATTTTCAATCACGACAGGAAACAAAGAAAAAACTGGCTATCTGGTCTGATGCTAATTGAAGCTTTTCAATGTGGTTTTGTGGGTATCTGAATTGCAGTTCCCATAATCCTACAGATAATTTCTGCTTTTAGTTGGGCCTAAAATATCCCAGTATTATATCATGATTCAGTAAATTTTATTAACATAATACCCAGTAGTGTAGACCTTTGAAAACTAAAGTACTAATGCTCTTTTCAGAGGGTAAAAAACATTGTTTAATTGATTTGCAGATAGATATTTCTCTTTACCTGAAATTTATGGAAATGGAGACTTGTCTTCTTTCCAGAAGTCCCCATGACAAACAGAAAATCTGGAGTCAGCACAAATGGAACTCTTTCCTTATTAATTCCAAGGAAGCTTTTATAATTGCCAAGAATATGGCCAAAATCAATATGGAAGAGGTTACCTTCATCAAGAGAAGAAGTCACAATTAGGCTCAAGTACAATAAACTGCCAAAGATACTTATTATTGTATTGACAGTAATCCCCAAACTTTGTTCTTGAGGCATATAAGATCACTTGTTTCAGCAGAAAAAAAATCTGGTTTAAATAAAATTTCTATCCTCTTGTCAAAGTTACTTCTTTGGTGGTCATAAAAAAACTTAGCAGAACTGCTTTATCTTCTAAACATGCACTTATAGCTTTTAAAAAATCATCCAAGGAAGGTTTGTGTCTCAGATCCCTAACAATCAACTCCCAGCACACTACTAGGTGGAAAAGGCTTGTGGATTATGGCACTATCCTGCTTCGTGGCTAATGTAATTGACTAGAAAATGCTACTTTGTCACAGACATCCATTACCAATTTCTAAAGCACCTGGTACTGTGCAGAGTAAGTTTACACTTTTGCCTCTGGATAACTTTGAGATTGTAATTTCCCAGAAAGCCATGAAAACTACTCTTTTAAGGATTACTACACCTACAGGACTGGAGAGAGCTGTTGCTCTTCAAATTATTACTTTCACTGGCAGCCAAGATGTAAGGGTAAAAGAGCATGGTTACTTAAAAACACATATTTGTAATAGTGGTATATCTATTAAAAAAGGTATACCATCAAATTATGTAAGATGATATTTAATAGTGATCTGCAGGTGGAACATCTTTAGATGTTTCAGTATTTCAGACAGTTTGACTCCTCCCCACCTACCAAATCTGATACTCTGCAGATCTCTCAGACTGTCCTTCTGGCTTCTGTTGCTCAAGACAGTTACCATTAAAGACTCTAAGGTTCTGCTCCGAACCACAACAGAAAAACCTCTCCTTCTCTGACTCCCCTTCTATTGACCTTTCCTTCACTTTCTGCCAGTGGACACTTAACACTACAATTATTGCATTTCTTTGTCTTCTTTTCCTCACGAACATTTGGTAAAATATTTTTACTGTAGTCTTTAGTTAGCTCATTTCTGCTTTCTCTCTAGACTTCAACTCATGAAACTGTAACTATAATTAATATTAAATATACATCCTTCTAACAAAAAAGTATTTTCTGTTGCTTTGCATTATGTAAAGATAATTACGAAGCAACATAATCACGAAACTGGAAGTGAATTTCTTAGATCACACAGGTCTCCTCTGTATGTAGTGCGTGTCTATGGGGCTTCCATAGGTAAGTAAAATTAGGGATAAATTGATGTGAAGCTACAGAAATAATTCCCAAAGTTTGTAATAATAAAAAATTAATTTGTTCCTTTGGAACGATTGCAGCCATCCCACAAACTTCAATAGCAAACCCAACATGCTCCATGTAAACTTCTCTTCTAAGATTTTGTACAAAATTATATACAGCAGTTATGTTTCTTGGAAGTGAAACCAGTCCAGTACCATCTGAGTTCTGACAGAGATATGGCTGCACTGAACACTGTCAGAACTGCACCCACACTTCAGACAGGTGAACAGCTGTCTGCTTTTTTGAAGTGGTTTGGCTTTTAAATTTTAGATCTAGACGTTAAAAAGTTTTACATTCTTTGTGACTGACATTTTAACAAACTGGTCCTTAGAAAAGAAAGACTGTAAATATCTATAGTCTATATGAAGGCCAAAAAGAGTGACAATATATTTTAATGTCACAAAAGGACCTGAACTTGTAAGCGATGCTGACAGAACTGGATTGTGTCTCTTCATTCATTGTTAAATAGATTGTTTATTAAAATGAAAGGTTAATCTAGTGAAGGACAGACAGTTTCCATTGCTTCTATGAAATTCTCAAAAAATTACTCACCTGTTTCTGTAATCATGATGTTGTCATTGTGCCTGTCTCCTATTCCAAGCACAAAGGTTGCCACACAGTATCCAGCACAAGAGTAAACAAACCTTTCCACAGCTGCCTGAAACTAAATTAAAAAAAAAAATCTTGAGATGTTAAATGCTTCAATGCTAGAAACTAAATTCAGTCATTATCAATGTTCTATGCCTTCTGTGACATGTATCTTATCAACAATTAGACAAACTGTTTTATAAAACACCCCATTGCACAGTAGAGACTTAAGATCACAGCTCTGTATTGCAGTCACTGTACTGTGGAAGCAGGCTTTATCCCTTAGTATAAATAAAGTAAGCATACATTTGTCCATGCTTTGTGAGAAAAAAAGCTGTCAGAAAGGTCTAGCAGGTCAAGGGACCTAGCTAAGGACTTGCAAGTCCCTAAACCTGAATTTACATCCTCTAAACCCACATACCCTTCCAGTGTTCTTAGATGCCCTTTCAATCTGCTCCTCAAGTATCACTTCTAAATATGACTGACAAAGAAGTAATTTCTAAAGTATCTTGTTTCTCAGGAGTTCAGCTGCCAGCAGGTTGCTAAAGGCTGTTTCACAGACACCCGTGGCTGAATACAGGGGAAACAAATGGATTTTGCAAACTCATGTAAGTAACACAAACACAACCATACAGGCTCTGTACTCCTGAATTAGTAGGGTGCATTCAAAAATCCAACTTAAAATTCAAAGAACTTACCTTCTCTTCAATCATGCATTTTTCCTTCAGCCACTGGTTTAGTATTTCATCTTTAAATGCACCAGTATTGCCAACTGTACTCTGTTGAATTTTGGCAATTGTTGTAGCATCTTTCACAATTTCTATCATTCCTAGAGAAAACAAGGAACACGCCAGAAGAAGTTATTAAATGTACATCAAACCATAATAAAAATATGCAAAATTAAATTTAAACCCGTTTTTCAATGAACTGCAGAACTTAATTTTAAATTTATTTTACAAGAAACAGTGGATCTTTTTCACTCCCAGCTGAAACCAGCTGGAGCTCATAATGAGCCTGGCATCCTAAACTCCTCCATGAGAATGTAAACCTTTTGAAAATGGATAGAATCACATGGTGAGAGGAGACTCTCTGCATAAGGCTTTTCCCAAGGAGAACTACTTGCTATCCTGATCCCCTGAAGAAGCTCAGGTACTACTCATATTCCCACCAGCTTCTCTCAAACTTCAAAAATTTGAGAAGCTGAAGAGAAGCTGCAGTGTTGCATCAGTCTAGGAATGCAAGTTTTTCCAGAGCTGTGACAAAGCTTGCACTCTTGCAGTAAATCAAATTTATGTGTATGTGGGCAGATGCACAGCAAGGTTCAGAAATACTAGTACACAGTGAGGTACAACAGTGGGATTTCTGGCGGTCCAAAGGTGAGTCCCTAAACGGAACAGATTCTCATAGAGGTTAATAAGCACATAATAGCAATATAGTACAGAAACTAAGACTTCATGGCATGCAATAAAGAGAAGTTAGAGGGAAAAGAAGAAACAGACTGCAACACTACTCCGCACTGTACCCAGGACTAGCAAATGCACTTTTTTCCCGTACTGGGCATGCCGGTGTGGAGTAAAGCCAGGTTTTTAGAGGAACTTATTTGTTAACTTGAAACAATGTATTTTCTTCCTCTGGTTCAAGCTCTACAGCATCTTCTATGTAAAAGCCTAGCCTCACCTCCAGTTCAAAGCAAGCAAGCAAAATTACCCCATTTTCCCAAAATTATTTAAAGCAGTCCCTGATTCACCTTCAGTTTGCCACTCTCTCTGAAATGGATGAATTTATACCTATTCACAGTCCTATACTTTTGCAATTATTGAATTATGTGCAAATTTTTCAGCAACAGAGTAACAACTTAGTAATCTCTTCCTGCCTTTCCTCCTGCATATGGATTAATTAATGGCTGAATACTGCTTGGAGGTGTTTCTTCCATCTTGACAGTGGCCTGGATCTGTTCACAATAAAACTTTTATGGAAAGAAGACCTCCAAAACTCACCACCACCAAATTAAAACACTCTGCATTTTGGTGTGAGTTTGTCAAGCAGTTGTTTTCCTTCTGGGAATGAGCTCCAGAAAAACTTCTCCTGCCTGTGCTCACTAATCTCCCTCTACCAGCCAACATCTCCTTGGTTCTAGATGAGAGGAACTTATGCAAGAGGTATCTTCCACTTCTTCTTGCATTTAAAACTTCTCTCAGCAAAGCTATGTTGATTAGCAGTGTTAAAAGTCCCCAGATTTTAAAGCAGATGGTAATGGAAATCCTTTACTGACCATTCTCCACTGCACTGCCAAAAGTGTGGTATAAAGCCATTCTTATTCTGTCCAATACTTTAAAGGCATTGTGGCAAAAAATGTTACCTGCTAGAACAGTATAGTTCTGCTGACAAACCCTTCTAAATATAGACATGCCTCTCAGTAGGTATGGTTAGACCTAAATAAGGCTTCTGTAGTTGGTATCAAGGATCTCAACTGGGCTCTGTTCCGTTTGGAAGAAGTGCAGCAGTAAATGCATGCACTATGCCACGTGTCTCTGGGGATCTGCAGTACTAAAGCAGGTGACTCTTATATTAAGTGCTAGCTTGACTTCTTAAATTTGGCAGTGATGCAGCATAGTAAGTAGTGATAATTGCCTTGCAGAGTTGGGAACATATGGCCATGTCAAAGGGAGAAAGAATAGGGTTTAATCTTTTACCAGCGATAAACAGAAGAGAAAGTTCCTCCTACAGAGATCTATTTGGCAGCAGCAGTGGAGAAGACGAATGTTTCCGAAATTGCAAACTGCACTCAATGCAGATGTCTTCAACAGGCTGAGAAACCTCTACACACAATGGGATGCCAGACCCAGGTATAAGATGCTTGGCTATTTCCCTGTGCTCCTTGTAGAATGGGCTACTGTCCTTCTGTCAATACACAGAAACTGCCTCAAAGTCCATGGAACTATTATGAGGGAGGGAAGAAGAAGCTTGGAAGAAGATCACATATGAATATTGTGAAAGAACATTTGCATGCCATTACTTTTTGAATTTATTCCAAATAAGCACAAGTTCTACATTGAAGTGTTTCATGTTGGGTATTACTAACTTAGTCTGCAGGTATTCTCAGCAAATGTAACAGAAGTCTTTATGTGATTAATTATGCCCCTACTCTGGTGCTTACGTCTCCCCCATGAATATATGGAAAATAAACAGTTACTTCTTTGAGATAAAAGAATGAGGAGTCAATTAAGAATTAATGAAAGAATAATGAAGTCTGTAACATAAACATAAGAATGATAGGATGACAATCAGAATTCCCTTAACTTTCTCCATTATTTCAATACATTACATTATCTGAGGATGACCTTAAACAAAACTAAATTAAATCCTCAACATCTCTAAAATATTAGGTTTGTTAGAACACAGTTTATTTATTTAATTTTAAACCAGTTGTATTAGGAGAAACTGTTGTGTTGCACTACCAAGTATTTTATCAGTGAGCTTGAGTTTTCTACATTGCTGAGATATCTTGAAGTCTAAAGGAAGAACACCAAAAAATTTGCGTGGCAATGGATTTTAGAGAGGAAGTACATTATGGACATATATTTTCAAACTCTGAATTTTACTGGGACTGGGTTCATTATTTTTAAATCGATACAGCAAATTATATTGGTGAAAAACAGAAAACACTGAAAAACTGGAGATATGTGAAACACAAGAATGTGTGCATCAATCCATGCACTTATTATCCTGCAAGCTACACTGGTGACAAGAATGAACACACTTGTTATTTTTTTTACACATGTTCAGCCTTTAAGTAAATGGCAGAGCTGTACTTGCTAATTTGTCTCACCGACTCACTGTTTATACCAGCCAAAGCATCTTTTCCAGCATAACTGATTCTTTTAGGCATGGACAATTTTTCTACACTGAAGAGTCTTTCCTCTAGCCCATCATTCAAAAACTGCTCAGCAAAATTGGCTCTATAGTCAGTTCTGCATTATCTGGATATGAGCAAACTGTACAATGTCAGTGTGCTAAGCTACATAATATATGCAAATCCAACCACAAAGAGACAGTTTGGAGCCATCAGGACATATAAATTATACATCAGTTTGGCACTTCTGGATGTGATTGTACTCTTCCAGAGCTGATGAGGTTGCTCTGCACAACATCACATAGTTCTCCAGAATCTTTGTAAATAACTACAAGATTTCTCCAACCATGGGCTGTGGAAAATATATCATCCGTGCTGCAGGAACTAATGCCCACTGAGAAATACTGCCTTAGCACTGTGCTGAGTAAGGCTGTTGCTGCTATGTAGTACAGGGCATGAAGCTCTAGGTCAGGAAAAAAAACACAAGTGTTGCTATTTTAACTCTTTTATCTATTTTGTTCTTATCCACACATTAAAGCACATCTTTAATAAGTGCACTCACTTTCACTGTTTTTAAAATCAAAAATTATCATTAAAGAGAAACTTGCAGCAGAACTCCAGCAGTTGGACTTGCACAGGAATCACAGTTAAGCAAGCAGAACAGTTGAAGGAAAGCCATTGGAAGGGCAGAAACCATTGCCAAGAGCAACTGAGGGTTGCTCACAGGAAGTGTAATGACCTCACAGTGCACACTAGAAAACCTCTCCTATATGCAACCTCTGCAACTAAGATATTTTGAATGCCTAATTATAGCAAGTGTGCTCACATACCTATTTTGTTCCCTGTAGAAATACAACCGTATGGTAACAAACAGAGGTCTAAGGATTCTGTTTCCCAAATGGATTCCATAATTCGAAGAATCTAGTAAAACCAAATACATATGTTATTTAAAATTATTTGGACATTATGTATTATTAACACAACCAACACTACACAGACTTTTGAGATGGGGGTAAAGCTACTTAGCTATTTTACAGATTAAGAGGTAAGTAGAAGAAAGCTGCAGCCATTCAAGATTATCAGTTACAGAAACGGAGTTTCCTCATGGGTCCAGTGCCCAGGCAATCTTTACTGGTTTATAAAATATTAATAAATGTGTTGTATGATTTCTACATGAACTGAAATTGAATGCATTAGCAAGTATGTCAATTTTTCCCCCATAAATGTCCCTCAAAGTGCTAGCAAACCAGTTTGTCAGAATGATCATTGAAGTATTACTAGAGCAATGCTACCTATCACTTTCTTTTCAATTTGTAACTTTATCCATTGCATAAAAGATGATAAAAATGCCTAACCAGAAAAACAGACCATCTTGCACTAAGTTAAGACTCCACCTCTAGAACACAAAAATGTGAACTATGCATGGCGTATAGCAGGAGAAGACAGGGTAACAACATGTACTGGGTCTGACTAGGACATAAGTTAATTTTCTTCAGTGCAAGTACAGTGGTGGTACAGTGGTGTGGTTTAGGCTGGTGACCAAGGCAATGTGGTAACATACTGATGTTCTACCTACTGCTGAACAGTGTTTGCAGAGTGTCAAGGCTGCCTCTGTTTCTCACTCTGCTCCACTGTGAGGAGTGTGAGAGTGCTCTAGAGGCTGGGAGGGAACACTACCAGGCAGATGACATGAATCAGCTGAAGAAACAATCTATGCTGAGTAATGTTATGTTCAGCAACAAAACAGAGAGGAAGGGGGTTAGGTAGGTTAACCATCTTTTGCACAGGAACTGGCTGGGCATTGGTCTACCCATGGGATGTGGTGGGTGACTGCCTTTGCATTACTCCCTTTGTTTGTTCTCTCTTCTTCTACTTCTCCTTATTAAACATTTTTCACCTTAACTCACAATTGGGTTTTTTTGTTTTTACTCTTCCTCTCCTCTTTCCCCATCTCACCAGGGTTAACCCGCAACATAGTAACATAAGAAAGTGCAGTAGAAGAAAGAAGATGCATTTTTTATGTCAGTCTTGCCATACAGAATTTAAAAATCAAAAGACAACCTCTGGGCAGCCTGATCTAGTTGGAGATGTCCCTGCTCACTGCAGCAGGGGTTGGACAAGGTGACCTTTGAGGGTCCCTTCCAACCTGATGCAACCTCTGTGAATTTTATATGGAAACTAAAGATATGGTATACATACTTCTAGTAAGTGTGTATTCCTTACAAGTATTTTAATATACTCATGTTAGTACCATACCTGTAAAATAAGCATGTCCTGACGGAGGTCATCTCCATGTTTGAAGATTATGCCTATGGTTTCATTTGATAGAGCTGTTGGATCTGCACATTTAAACTCAAGCCACAGTGGCTTCTTCTTAGATGCCATTACTTTACATTTTTCTATCTGTAAAAGACACATTTTGCTAGCAATCAACACTGCAACAATATTCAGCATCAACACAACTTTTTACACACCAGCTCACCAGCTACAGAATAGTTTAGCAATTTCCAATTAGTTATATCACAAAAAGCACACTGAAAGCACATGTAAGGAATGGTATTCACTTGTCACAAAAAGCCTCACTGAACTTTTGCAACCTTTCCATGACAAAGGCAAAAACATGTCTTGACTCCTTGAAATTTGACTTAGCTTGTAAATCTTCTTCAAACCAAACCACATACACACATTTTAAACTAGAAAAAAACCAAAACTGGAAAATAAGAGACCCTCATGACAGCACTTTAACAAGCACTTTGCAAAATCAGGACATAATGATTGTCCAGTGCTATTTATCACATCACCCACCACTGTGACTTCTAGCAATATTTCTTAATATCCAGCCTAAACCTTCCCTGGCACACCTTGAAACAACTTCCTCTAGTCCTGTCACTTTCCACCAAGGAGAAGGGGCTGCCCATCCTTGCTCCAGCCTCCCTCCAGCTAGTTGCAGAGAACAATAAGATCTCCCCTCAGCCTCCTCTTCTCCAGACTGAACAACCCCAACTCCCTCGCACTCCTCGTAGGCCATGTGCTCCACACCCTTCACAAGACTCACTGCCCTTCTCTGGACATGCTCCAGCACCTCAATATCCTCCCTGTATCAAGGGCCCCAGAACTGAATGCAATACTTAAGGTGTGGCCTCACCAGTGCTCAACATAGATGGATCATCACCTCCCTGTTCCTGCTGGTCACAGCATTTCTAACACAAGCCAGGATGTCAACTATAAACCAATACCCCCAGATCTCTCTCCAAGTTGCAGCTTTCCAACCACATATCTGAAGTCTGTAGCTTACCATGGGGTTGTGTTCCAGGTGCAGAACCTGGCACTTGGCCTTGCTGAACTTCATACAATTAGCCTTGGCCCATTGGTTTAACCTGTCAAAATCCTGCTGCAAAGCCTCCTTACCCTCTAGCAGATCAACATGGCTACCCAGTTTGCTGTCATCTGCAGATTTATTGAGGTTGCATTCAATTCCTCATCCAGATCATTAATAAAGATATCAGTGAGGACAGGCCTCAGTAGTAACCCCCAGTGGACATCATTAGTGACTTGCACCAGGCAGATTTAATTCCATTCACCACCACTCTTCAGGCCTGGCTATCCAGCCAGTTTTTAACCCAGTGCAGGGTGCACTTATCCAAGCCTTGTGCCATGAGTTTCTGAAGGAGAATGCTGTGAGAGACAGTGTCAAAGGCTTCACTGAAGTCCAGGTAGACAATGTTCATGGTGTTCCAGGCTTGTCTCCAGTGAGCCTGATCCCTCCCCTTTCCTCTTTCAAAATTAGTTTAAAATCCTGTCAATGAACAAGTAGTTCTCACTAGAATGAAGATTAAATAAAAGCTTACCAATACAGTTTGTTATATCAAATATTTTTGTTCATATAGTTTAGATAAACAAAACATCAGGCCCTAATCCATCTATTTCTGCATATAACTACCTCCTTTCCAAATCTATAGGTTCCTTCATCTGGGAAGGTGCTGGTAGGGCTGCACACTTTCTAAGTAAAGGAAAACTACAAAATAATAAAAACGCCAAATCTTTTATTTCAATATCCACTTTTTGTCATGTGCTAGGTCATTTTTATACACAAAAATCTAAAGAGAGAGAAATACAATAAAAAAGATAATATTTAAGCCACTAATTCTTTAGGGTATTTTTTTCATTTATTTCAAACAACATTTGAATTGACTTTTGTACTGACAGTACCTCAGTCATGCCCAACTAGGAAGTGTCTAACTCTCTCAGTTTGAAGACAGAGTAGCTTATAGCCTGTCTATCAAGGTATGGGTTTATTTATAAGAAACTTGGTCAGATCTGGACAACTAGTATCAGTTATCTAAATGAGTACCCTACTATTCAGCAGTTCCTTAGGCTGGATAGTTTGTCTGTCCTTAGCTAAGAGAAAAACTCAAGGGATTCTTTTTTGTAGGCTGCTTGCTGCACGTCAAGCAAATCCAAGGATCTTCACTATGGTTCTTTATCCAAACATCACATTGCCTAATAGATGCATTACCCAATTCCCTTTCATTTATGCGTTTGCTGATTTATTAACATTGCTTTTAACTCTGAGTTGACGAAAGCCACTGCATTCTCACCACAAAACTGGAGACAGCAACACAGAAAAATCCCATTGTTTTTTTAATATATTGCTAACAAAACCTTAATGTATTTTCTAATAAAAGAAAACAAAACAACAGAATAACAAAAGTAACACACAGATACTGAAAAATCAGGAATAGCTGAAGCAGACATTTTTGCTGGTAAGATGAAGGTCTGAACCTTAATCTTAATAACAGATGTGAATCAGGGTCAGGCAGAGAAAGTAACTGGAAGAACAAAAACTGAATATCCCAAAGCCCCTTAAGTCAGATAAACCACTTTTAAACAGGTATTTTATGCTGGGGTTTTTTTTTTGTTTTTTTTTTTTTTAAGTCAGTTACCTGGTTAAATCCAGGACTAAACTAAACTAGCATTTAATGATTAGGGTTTTATGGGTTGCTTCATGTTTTTATATCTGAAAAAATGCTGATGGCTTTGCAAACAAAAGCTTACTGAGCCATGAAGTGCCATCAAATTCACAGTGAAATAAGAACTTTACACATACTAGCAAAAAATTTTATTAAATGGCCCATATTTTCAAATAGGAGATGTTATTCAAAAAGATCTGTAGAAACTCGGAAGATACTTACCACTAGGGCTCCCGCTCTTAGTCCAGGATCATATGGAACTCTAAAACTTTCTGGAAGCTTGCTGGTCTGCAGTTTTTCAAGCTTTTGTCTCAGCTGTGCAATAACTGCAATTAAGAGTTAAAAAAAAAAAACAAAACCACAATGAAAGCAAAAGTTGGAAGGCAGAAAAAGTTATCAGTAATCAAACTTGTTAAGCATAATGATTTAGCTAAAGTCCCCCTTCATTTAGCTACTTTTAAAATTGCTTTCCTAAAGGCTCTCCTCATTTGAGGAATGGAGACAGATTCTTTAATTTGCACTACTAATGATCAAGGCTGTTTCAGCTACCTAAATTCTTCAAGCACCTCAGAAGTCATGTGCCATCTACACAGTGTTAGAAGCACTGTGGTGTGCTTGGTGTTCTGAAGACTTAAGAGGTTACATTGAAATGTCATGTCACCTTTTGTTTAATAACAAAACAAAACATAGCACAACATACCAAAAATTACTTTGCTCTTATGACTGCCAAGGAAATGTTGAACTATATACCCAAAGGAGCAGGCATTCAAAAGCACCTCAGATTTGGCGGCATTATTTTGACCTACCTCACTGCCCTTGCTGACAGATTCATGGCTTTTCAATTTCTGGAGGCAACTATACTGTAATTGTAAGGCCTTTAATTACAGAGGCACTGAATTTTCTGTCCTCTAAAAACCGGTTTCATAGTGCAGCCTTGTTAATCCAATAAAGAAAAAAATTACTGTGTATCTATACAAACAAGAATTTGCATGTTTCCAGTAGTAACCCAAAGCATTCTGTGATTCTATGTTCATATAGAAACTGAAATCTTTCCATTCATAAAACCTCAGGCTTCTGAATCTTCAGTTTAGGACAGTGTGCATCATATTATATATGATGCGCTCTGTTCATCTCAGGTAGCAGGTGTTAGCAGAATAAGCAGTATGCTGGGTATTACTCTTAGGACTAAAACCTGAATACCGTTCTAAAAGTAATTGCAGATACACATCAGAGACTGCTCATATATGATCAAGTAATTTTGGAAATTAAAAGAGAAAAAAAATCAATTGTAATGAGAAAGCTAGATATGGACCTGTATACTTCCTATATAAAGTCTAAAATCATACAATTGTAGAATGGTTTGGGTTGGAAAGGATCTATCACCTCTCTGGGCAACCTGTACCAGTGTTTTACCACGATCGTTGTAAAAAATGTCTCACTTAAGCCAAGCCTGAATCTACTTTCTTTTAGTTTAAAATCATTATTTCCTGTCCTATTACTACAAGCCCTACTGAAAAGTTTGCCTCCATTTTTCTTTTACTTAAATGTCAGAATAAGGTATCTCCCTGGAGCATCCTCCAGGCTGAACTGCCCCAACTCTCTCAGTCTTTCTTCAGAAGGGAAGCATTCCAGCCCTCTGACCATTTTCATGGCCCTGCTCTGAACCTGGCCCAACAGGTCCACATATTTACTGTGCTGAGGACTCCAAAGGTGGACTTTTAAAGTTTGTAATTATAAACTTTATAAAGATACCTTACAAAACAAACAAAACCCAATGAAAAAACTTAATCAAAATATCTCTAGGTTGTAGTAACTGGGGTCATGAAACATCTTTCTAAAATGTAACTATTGATTCCCTAGACAAGTCTAACTTGATTTCACTAAATCTTTTTGTTGTACTGTAATGTAATTTGAAAATTCTATGCCAACCAATTGAAGCTAGAGTAGGAATGAAATTACTTTAAAATACAAGTGAAGGCACTTGCTAAAACAATTTCAAGTTTATCTGACTTAAGAAAAAAATTCAATCCATTTTAAGAGAAGAAACAGCTGCATAGACACATTCTTGGGAGATAAATCATGTAACAGAGTGGTGATGAAAGCAGATAATCCTATGCAATTATATGTATGTATACTACATACTAGTATGATATTAAGAATTTATTTATTATTACTCTCCATGTTCAAATATAAGCAAAGAAATTAGAATCATAATCATAGAATGGTAGGGGTCAGAAGGGACCTCTGGAGATCACCTAGGTTCAACACTCATGCTTAAGCACAGCCCAGGTGGGTTTTTGAAGTCTCACAAGGAGACTCCACAGCCTCTCTGGGCAGCCTGTTCTAGTGCTCCATCACCCTCAAAGTAAAAAGGCTTCTGCTGTAAGTTCAAGTGAAACCTCCTACATTCTAGTTTGCACTTATTGTCTTTTATCATATCATTGGACACCACTGAGAAGAGGCCAGACCCATCCTCATGGTCTCCGCTCCTCAGAAATTTATATACATTTATAAGGTCCCCTTTCAGTTTTCTCAGCTAAATAGCTCCAGGTCTCTTAGCCTCTCCTTATAAAAGAGATGATTACATGAAAAGAAACAGTTTGATGGTATGACTGATACTGGACCAAACAGGAAGGAAGTGATTCCAAAAAAAGTCCACAAATAATGAAGAAAGAAAACTATATACAAGAACTACATGAAGCTGCATAACAGAATGAAATTACACAGCCTGAAACATTTGAAATGAAAATATAAACAACTATAAACATCAGAAATTACTGAGGAAAAAACCCACACCAATAAGCTAACGAAGACATCTTAGAATATGCATTTTTAATAATGTAGGAAGTGAAAGGTGCCTGTAGGAAAAATCATATCCTTAATAATCTCAGACTAAAAAATTAGACATAGCATCAGAAGGGCATTTCACAGTTTCAGGAAGCCTTATTCAGTGAAAATGTCAATTATGTAAGTAATTTTTCAGTGTTCTGCTGTACGTTACATACAAAGATTCTTTAACTTCAAAACCTGGTGGGTGTTAATGCGATTGCTTTCCCTTGAAACTTTTCTTCTCCGCCCACACATCCTTCAAGGATAATGTATTATGGAAACCACTGCTGTTACAGGCATGTACATCTGCATGGCTGTGAAGTTTCTTCCCAAGACATGGGACTCTGACCAACGTATTTAGATTACAGAGTGTTTTAAGATAAACCTTAGAAAGTTGTTTAGAAAGACTGTTTTTTAATGGGGATTCATTAAGTCCCCCAACTCAAGGTATATGGCAATGTAACTGTAACTCAATCATATACTGAAGAATAAATGCATATTTCCTTCAATTTTCTTTTAAAACACCACCACACCTGCTTCTGCATAACCAGAGTAGAAAGGCTTCCAGAAAATAAGCACTTCCTAGCCAGAAGTACTGAGCTGAACATGCAGGAATAGCTGGCCTCTCTACAGCTTTCAGATTTGAATATTGTCTTGTCATGCGTGTTCTTATGATTACTCCCAATACCAGGTAACAGGGATAATGACAACAAAGCTTTTGAGGAAGTTGGGAAAAATAAAGGCAGGCAAAACCCAGAGGCAAACAGGCCCTGCCTAACTGTGGCATCTAAATCAGTGCTTACAAGAACTAGAAATAGCAATACATGACTCCTATTCAGCACATCACAATGCCACAAAGATGTGTTCTGTATATTCACTGCTGATGGACCAGCTACTTTCATGGCACAGGACTCCTCCCTGGTCTTCCTGCCAAGTCTTTTAGTGACATCTTAGAGTAAGGCCATGTTCCTTGGCAAGGGCCACTTTTTTCCTCTTTATTTCCAGTTACTATTTGTGTTCTGAGTTGTTTCTTTCTTCAGCACTGGAATTCAGCTAAGAGTCAGGTACAAGAACTTGGCTGTTTCTCAGCTTGCAAGGCATGAAATTCAAGACAAGCCAAAGCACGGGAAATACTGGGTGTCTATAACATTGATATTCTTCCCCTCTTAGGGTGGAATGACAGAACAATGTATTATTGGTTCAATCAGTATTAACTTACACTGGTGTTTTAAAACAATAATGATGGATTTTGATAGTAATTTATCCATTCATTTTCCAAATAAACAACACAATCTGCTGCCTAGATATTCAAATTCAAAGAGAATTTAAAAAAATATTACAAAGAAACACCTGTCAACACATACCTTGAGAAGTGACATCATACTTCTCTGCAGAAACGGATTTTATCTCCATTGTGACTTTATGCAGCAATTCAATTACTTGAACCTGCTTCATGAAATCATGTAGCATTGCTTTTCCACAGCCCCTAAGATAGGCTTCTAAGATGACTGCAAACCTCTGCTGGTAATGCATGGACTGGGCAATCTCGCTTCTTAAGAACCAAAACAAGAAGTGACCAATTCTTTTGTTCTAGAGGTAAAGAAAAACACTATAATCTTGGCAAAGGGTTTAAATAATGCCAGTAATTTTAGCGTAAGTTTTCTATATTGTGAAGTACTCACTCTCAAAGCACGTTTTAGCAGAAATCTGGCTAATGCACTGTCATGATATGGCTCAAATTTCACAGCCTGAGTTATAAAAAGAGAGAAGACATGTTAGTAACAGATTTAAGATGCCACTGCACTAATACTTTGCCAGTGACATCCAGAGAACACATTGCTGCAGCAGTAGAAAATGTATAACAATGTCCTTCAAGGAAACTCCTATATTAATGGAGTACAATTAAGAGGAATATTTCACCAGAGCTTTTTTTTTTTTTTTAATGACTGCATGAGCACAGAAGCATTTATTCTCATCTTATTAACAGCCCCTCCTCTCCACCAAAGCCCAAAGAAATTTTCAAGATACTGCAAAAAAAAAAAAAAAAAAAAAAAGAGTGGAAACAAAATGTCAGTATTTTTTTCTGAAGTACCACAATTAGATTTTTTTTGCTGTTATTCTGTCCCATATTCCAATAACCAAGTGAACTGGTCTACCACAAAACGATCATGCTTCCAGATAGTGGTGTGTGCCATGGAACTTGTCAACTTCAAATGGGTTTTTTTCTCCAGCAAGTTCTTCACCAATTAAGGGGCAATTAAGTTTAAAGGAGGTTTGTATTAAGATTAATGGTGGAAAAAGGTTTACATGTACATGTCATGGTGAGAAAAGAGATGATTTTATGCTAGGATAGTTTAATTTAGCGTTAGAGAGATTTAGTCTTTTTAAAACTCTCCAGATTTGTACTTCCTGTAAAGAAATAATTTAAAAAACAAATGAAAAAAAAAAACCAACAAAACAAACCAGTGCTTCCCCTTGTTCTCTCAGACACTTTGATATCAACCAATCACAATCCCAAATTCCTAATTGGGATACAAAAGTGAATAAAATTGCTGAGCTACGTGTAGCCAGCAAAAGCTCACAAGCCAAGCATATACATAGCAACAGCTATGTGGGAGGCCCAATGAGGTAACTGCAGCGATTCCTTTGGTTAATGCAGAAGTGCATAAATTCTGCCTGGGGAGCCTAATCTTCAGACAAGCAAGGACAAAGCTAAAAAAGATTTCGTTTAAAGCACTAATGATGCACAGCAAAATTTGAAATACTAACTTCACTTTCCTAGGAACCTGGGCTCTCTCTGAACCTGGAGAGATTAAAAGCCCCATCCCACAGCTTCCCCTGCTGCAGCAGTTCCTTTTGGGGAAAAAAAAAATTGAATGCCAATTCAATTTGAAAAAATTATTTCCTGCTCTGCAGGGCAACAGCCTTCGTGCATGAACCAGAGCCCTGTCAGTTGTGGGAAAGCAGCTGGGTCTCCTTGCTTCGGGGGATGTGCTCACCACGAAGAAGTGCAGGAAAAACCTTCCTTCAGCCATCAGATGTGACTTTGCCTCTGAAAGGCTGCCCAGCTCAAGCACCATGATGCGAAGAAGCAAACCAACCACTTTTCCTGTATAACTGATATAAACCTTCCCAACACTTCGTCTAGCAGATAAATACACAAAGCACTTCAAATTGATACAGCAGTGATTCAACTGCACTTAAAACCATAATCTTTCACCAAATTTCCTAGAATTAATTAATCTTATCATGGAGTTCTAGCATCCCTTTTTTTTTTTTTTCGTTTCTGGAAGTTCCAGGAAAAAATGGTCCTCTTAATAGTATAAGATTGAAGTCACTGCAACAAACTATGTGTCTGTTTACGATCTTTCCAAAATATTGATAAAGCAAGTCAACCATTCTGCAGTGCTGTGTGATTCAGACCTGATACAAACAGGATTAGAGCAGTTATGATTTGTCCCCATCATAGCTGTGCTACTGTTGACAATTTCCGGATTGCAAGAAACAAATTGTAAGGCATAAGGCAACAGTAACATGAAAATAACAACACAGGCAATAGATGAGTGTAGAAAGTGTGCTTTAGGTTGATTTGGTTACTACCACTGCTTTGACTAAAGAATGACAACTTCAAAACTAGAGATTACTAACTAGACCTACTAAAATGGGAATGATGATGGAATAATGCAAATATTCCTGGAAGGCAGAGTTCAAGAATGCAAATATACCTTACCTGCACAAGTTGTAAAAGGTAATGAAGAACATCATCATCTTCTAAACTTTCCAGTTTTTGAACTGCCATTGCTCTGACACTTTCATCTGAGAAGTTACAGTCCAGAAGTTGCATTGTGAGTCCAACATCTAAAGTGCTTAGATCCCAAACCTCCTTTTTAGCTAGCAACTGGTATGTTTTGGCGACTATTTCTTGCTGTCCCCATTTCACAGAGCTAAGCAGCTTAGGATACGCCTTGGGGTGCTTTATGCTTTCATATCTAAAGTGCCACAACAGTTCTTTGTCTTCAGGAGAAAGTGGATTAAGTGGGTCGGTTGTTATGATCTCTTCAAGTTGCTTGCGAAGTTGGTTGGGCATTTCAGCTCGTGTCCTATCCCCTTGAGAGTCTGATGTTATCCTGTGCTTGGGCAAGGCAACTGGGTGACAATATTTGTCCAGCACAATGGAGATAGCCATGGAGTTTTCTTTATCTGGGTTAGTTGCTGATGTGAGTTTGTCTGCGTTGATACTTCCTTGTTCTTCCCCCTTGCCTGGAATTTTCCACATATGGAGCACATACTCTCCAGTTCGTAGCAGGAAGCGGTGATCTATCAGCAAAATATTTACATAATAAAGAAGCTGAGTTTTGCATTTCGAATCAGAGTTGGGAGATTCACGTGACTGAAGGTTTGTCCTTGTGGAAAGTCCCTGTGCTTTGCCACAATACATCTGAAGATTAAGGAGTGCTCCTTTAGGCAAGTCCTTTATTTTGATATCAAACTCCAACCAAATATTCCACACAACCTCCTCAGTAAAAGGCTTTGATGAAGTCCTCCTCTGTGACAGAAGCTGTTGCCCATGTTGAATATTAGCCTCCACAAACACGGTGAGATCAGTATTTCTTGGTAAAACTGGGATATCAATACCAATTATTTTCACCCTAAATTTCCTATTACAATCCCACAAAGAGATAGTGAAGACTCTCTCATGATCTTTTCCATCTATTGTCAGTTGTTCATGATACCCTGTAACTCCTGTACAGTCATCAACCAAGGGCCACTCTTCCTTCTGAACCTCATCCTCATTTGGGTCAGGGGGATTGTCTAAGACAAGGTGGATTTCTTCCCCATTCTTAAGGCATTGTCTTATCCACTGAAAATCTTTGATTGGTGTTTCTCCAGTAATGTACTCATCTCTGCCACAAATCCTGAGAACAAAATCCATTTCACTATGATCTTCAGGAATGTCCATCAAAGACTTTTTCTTTGCCATTTTTGTGAAAAAGCTCTGGAGAATCGTATCAGGAGTGTCATCTATTGACACTTTAATTTTTTGGCTAGTTGTTCCCCTATGTATGATTATGAAAATGTTATTATTAGTGATTTTTTTAAACAAATACTCTGGGAGTGGTTTAGATGTAGTCCATGGATGCATAGCATACAATTTAGGATCTCTGCAGGCTACCTCTATCATTCGTGGAGTGACTAATCTGCGGCGGGTAAACTCTAGCTCATCATCATGCACATTGCTTACATCGGTGACATCATAACCAATTAAGTCATTAAGCTGCCGCTGAAATTCCTGGACTTCTTCTGATGGTTTTTGTTTCTGGATAACATAGATCTTGCCTACCTTTTTCTGTAACACTTTCCAGTATAGTATGCAGTCCAATGTCTGTAATAATTGATGTTTATCATAAATTTCATACCACTGACCTTTCTTCTGATACTGCAGAATGAATTGATCTGGGGTGAATGCATGGTAGAAGTCTGTAGCTTGACTGACCTCTATTGCACTCATCCAAATCTGTGTTTTCATCTGTTCAACTGTACAGTTGCCAGCTATTTCAAGTAATATAATTTCTGGTGCTTTAGTATGTTTATTGTTTGTAGGTAAAATGAACTCAATGGATATCAGTTCCATTGATGACAAATTACTTGATGTACAATGAGGTTTCATTCTTCTTCTCCTTCTTTTGTTTTCCTCTCTCATAACAACAGGTTGTTCATAATCCCCCAACTCCATGCCAGAAGAAATCTAGCAAAACATATATAGATTTCATTACTTTCTCATTTACATTTTTCTTTACTCTTATTTTTTAACTCTTCTTAATTAAAATATCAGACCAGTCAAAATCCTGGTAAATACACACTTTTCATATTTCCCATTCCTATAATGTCTGGTCATAAATACTTGATTTACATGAACCACCCCAGACATAATTAAATTCAAAACCAAATATAAAAAAGAACAAAAACACATGCACACACACAAAACCCCAACAAACAAACAACAAAAATCCCATCAAATCACAATATCCAGTGATTAAATAATTAGAATTTTTAAATAGTTTTCCCAGAGGATAAGCAATCTGACTATACTGATTTGTTCATGTTGCTATTTGATTTAGCACTGATTCTTCTCCTACCTCACCTGTTCTGATTCTGTTGACACTAACAGAAGTGGATTCTCATTGAAAGCAAAAGACAAGCTAGTGTATCAGCAATCCTACTAAACTCCAGGAATGACAGAAAGTAACAATCAATTTATTTGCACAGTGCCTATTTCCATTTTCCTCTGTCTCTCTTTTTAAGTGACAAGGAGTAAGAAGTGCACTGCAAAATGCCCACAGGATTCAAGGGCAGGGACTATTTCTGAAGACAGATACTTAATGTGCACCTAAATTCAAGTATAATATCCTTAGATCTGCTTCTTTTAAATACATCAGTTCACTGGACTGAAAACATCCATCCATTTTGAAAGTAGACACTTCCAGTATCAACTATTAGTTTGTTACAGAGAAAAATTCCTGAGGTGATGCTGATTTATTACCGTATGCATCAATGCATACCTAAAGCACCTGTAAAACAACTTCAAGCACCAGCAGCCTACCTTAATGGTTTTCAGTAAATGAAAAAAAATGTTGCTCACAGCCAGTCTCCATTGAATAATACTGAAGTGGAAACTATTCACCAAGAGCTTGGAAGAGGAAGGTAGTGCTTACTGAGTGTGCTCACACAAGCTAAGTTACAGCAATTTACAGAACATCTTTTCCAGACAAAACATTTTACAATTTATCTAACTGCTGGGAAAAAAAAAAAAAAAAAAGAAAGAAACAAAACAAAAACAATGCAAGAATTCCTTAGCAGACAACAAAACAAGAAGACAAAAATATAAAAGGTTAAACTGAAGCAAAATAGTATACTAATTATTTTTTCAAGGTCCATAAAGCAACAACTGTGGACACACTACCTCTATATTTGACAAATTATAGAGAAATATTACCTGCTTATAAAACAAAGGCTGAATTGCTGAAGATGATTCATTTGTTTAATTTCTGAGGTTCCTATTTTTTAAAGGAAGACCATTCACATAAAAAAATTCTTTGTTTAAGCTGTTCTGCTTTTCTTGACTGCCCTTATATCCAGATGCAAAGGAAGTGCTGCATTTAACAGGAAGGAAGTTTTAACCAAGTTGATTATACATATGATTGCTCATTTTAAAAAAAGTCAGTACGCTTTTCCTGTTACAAAGGCAGAAATAAACTAACTGTACACCAAATTTAATTTTAACACATAGGCATAAAGGACGTACATTTTAAAACAAATATATTCTGGTTATTTCAACTACTTTATAGAAGACAACTACATCTTTCTTCCCAACTTAAATTCACTAGCGTTTTTATGATAGTATCTGCCAAGGACCTCCTATGATAACTTTAGCAATAGATCTGCAATCTTCCTCCTATTATTTTTAGCTTGTCCATTTATGGCTACAAACACTGTGAAATATACTAGAAATGATACCTTAAGATTTGGGAAGAATTTAAAGCATGGACTTTCGACCCTAGTTCTTCTGGTTAACTACAACCTGAAGAACTGTTCATTTACTAATGTAAAATCCCCGCAAGGAAAGACTCAGGAAAACATGCACAAATCAGAAATAAAATACAGAAAAAAATATTTTTTCCCCCCTTATGACTTTTCCAGTAAAATACTGATGATTTTGAAGAGCACCAACAGCACACATATTAGAAAAATTATGACTCTTGAGAAGAAGAAAAAAATATGAAACAACTGAAAGTTCTTTTAGCAACAGAGAAGTGTTAGGGTCTTTAAAAAAAAAAAACCATACACCAATCTCCTTTCTTACAAGACACCTTCTGTATTAAAAGGGGGTGGGGAAGCTGTCCTGGCAAAAAAAATCTGGTAGTATCTTACTTGCCTCCAACGTGCCTTCACAAATTCAAAAGTCAAACCAAAAAAAACCACAACCCTCCTCTGTAGACATAGTTCTTCTTTCTCAGACCACCATTCTGCTTAGCAGCTAAGACTGATTTCTATTTACAGCTGTTTTTTCTCAAGAAGTGAGGTTGCCGAAAGCACATGTTGTCCCAGGTCCATCTACCTTTCAGAGCCAGTATTTGAAAATGCTGAAGGAAGTGAAATTGCTCTGAACATTTTCTCACTGTCACAAAATCTACCCCTCTTTGACCAAGACATCTCCAGCACTCGTCCTTTTGTGCATAGGCAGACTGTCAGCGTTCATCCACCAAGGTCTCTTCAGGATCTTGGCACTGCAAACCACCTTCCTTTCCTCTCAGCTGAAAAAGCATTTGAGTGCTGGAAAACTTGAGCACCTGCAACCTCAACAATGACCCAGCAGTACCCAAAATTATGGAGGAGAAGAAAGCAGTCAGATTCATGTAAAAAGGAACAGCAGCTGGAGGTGTAGAAAAAGGAGCAATACTGAAGGATAAAATCTGGTTTGCAAAACTCTTATTTTGAAAATTCCCTGGTTTTGGAGAGCTTGACTTTGCAATGCTTTTGCACAGTCTGTATTCTAAGCACAATTTCTAAAGTGTGTAATACAGACACATATTTTTCTTCATTTAAACACAATCAGCTAGCAGTGTGGGATTTTTTCCATTCCAACAGTGTTTTTGCAAATATCCCTTGATCTAAAAGTTGTTGTGCTGACCATGTTAAGTAAGTTTGAAGTGAGTTTTGCTAGACCTAAGAAAACAGGCCAATTTATAATGTCCTCATCTCGCTTCCATGATATTCCTCTAAAGATTAATTTTTCAAACACACATACACACAAATACTCCATCTCCTAAGCTATTCTAACACTACTCTATTGATCAAGACCATCACGATAATCAAGAGAGCATCTTTCTCATGCAGCAGAGACCTACTTTGCACACTGTTCAATTAATGTAATTGTTTGACATGTTCATCCACTTTAAAAGATTTGTAGAATAATGTTCTGAAAGATTTAAGTATTCCCCTGCAAACTGCATCAGATACAATGCAAAATGTGACAGTTCTGTCACAGCCCAATCAAGACTGTGTCTTCTCCCACATTCATTCAGACTGTGACCTTCCATATCTAGTACAGTCCAATCCAACCCAGATGCACATCTCCAGCTTCAGTTGATCTCTTTTCATCAGCATCAGAAGACAACTATTGGAGTGATTACTGTCTCTAATCTGTCTTTACAATGACAGACACAAAAATATCCCTGTTCTAAAGTGACACCAAATTGTATCTATTTCCTGCTAATGCTCGTGCAGATGTGGCAAAACCTTATTTCCTCAGGCATATATATCAGAAAACTTGGATATTTTAAAACTGAGAATAATTTAAAACAACTTCGTAAAACCTTTGTCATGTCTAAGCATTAACATTTTTATACACATAGTGCAACACCACCACAAAAAATACTAAAAAGTCACTCTTTTTTATTTGTAAATCTAATACAACTTAATTTTAACCCCTATTCCCTGTATTAGGAGAACTGTCCTATCACTAGTCTATGAATCTTTATGGGGCACAATGAAGAAGCAGGAGGTGAACCTGTAAAAGGTAACTAAGACATGCAAACAGCGTTGCCATTGTTTACAGTCATGTTTCTACCTCAACGCTCAGGTCAGCAAATGGATCATAACTAAAACAACAGAATTTGATAAATTTGCCGCCGGATCAATTCCTTAATCTGATTTCTCACTTGCAGAAGTTGTAGGGAAGGGAATTAAGTCATTGCAGTTTAGCATAACTGAGACTGAACCATAATTCATAGTGGAAGATAAACTGACAACTAAACTTCTTAAAGGATTTAAGAACACTGGTTGAAAGATGTTTTTAAAAAGACAATACGGTATCATCATGAATTACTTCAAATATTTTGATACAAAAAATTCAAGGTATCTGCCAAACATCAGTGCTTTGTTAGAATTTTACCAGTTAACTCTTTGCCAATTATTCTTATTCTACACTTCTTTCTGCTTCTGGTTTAACCTACCATGTAAAAATCTTTCCACTTTAGCATCAGCTCACTCCCAGGCACACAACCTGGAAGAAAACAGGCACTCTATCAGAGGAAGAATCGCCTCATGCGCACAGTATGCAAATACGACAATAATCTATGAACATCAATACTTTAAGATAAATTTTTTAAATCCACCTAAGACATGACCCAACGCTTGTCAAGAAGCACACTACATCTACTTGCCAACACTGTTCTGTAACAGGAAACCATTTTGCTTTTGCAGGATATGCACAATACCTCTACCTACAACAGTCCACTGCTGAACTATGCTGGCAAGATACAGCACATTACGCATGAACTCGGCAACAAAAACTGATTCGCTCAGTTCTTCTGTCAAATCTTCCAGCAAGTATTCACTCTCATATGAATTAAATCAGTGCAGCCCCCCCATTAGCAAGTAAACCTCGTGGACAATACAGTCACATTCTTCATCAAAAAGATGAAGATACAGATGAACACCTCTGCCATGAGGTTGTACAGTGAATCTGACTGCTCTTATAGCTGTAATATTTTCAGAATCCTTTGCCTTCACTACAGCCCTTAGCATAGTTTGGTTTCTACACAAGGTATCTATCTGGGGGTGCTTCCACAACAAACGATAACTTCTATCCGGTTCCAAAAATATAGGTTAAAAAAACTTTGCAAAGTTCTGGCCAGCTAGCATTATACAAGTGATGGTGATTTACCTTTAAACCAACACTTCATAGAGATCACAGCTACGACTCCTGCAGAGCCACACTCGCTATTTGGATACAGTCTGTCCTTCCAAACTATGCCTGGATTTTCAAATACTTATCTTTAGTGGTGTGATTTAATGGCCACTAACAAACAAATATCGAATGCCCTCAGCTGTTATTTCAGGTAATTAGTCGTGAAGGAAGGTTTTATGTTCCACATGTATTAGACACAAGAAATTATTTTTGTTGCGTGAGGAAATAGTTATTTTTTATTTAAAATCTATGCTACAGCAGAGCTGACTCATAGATCTTAAGGCCAGAGGGAAAAGGTACCACCTACTGTGATTCTTCACATGGCACTATTTTATTCAAGGTACTAATAGCTTCCTCGGCAGCTTTTGCATCAAACCTTTATTTGGGCTAGGACGTAACTCAGGTCCAAGGCAGCACAGCGTGAAGGTAGGGGCAGCCCACGGGGTCTCAACCCTTGTCTTGGCGAATGCAGTGGTGACTCCAGTCGCTCGCACACGGCCTGCTGGTAAAGGCTTCGGGCGGACGCGCATCTCCTGCGCCAGGCCCGGCAGCAGGACGCAGCGGGCAGCAGCGGGGGCTAGGGCTGCCTGTCTCACTCGGCCCACCGCCCGGCTCTCCAGGCTGCGCCCGCTCTGCCCGTCCGCGCCCCGAGATGGCGGCCGGGCCGGGCCGGGCCGCGCCGCCCCGCAGCAAAGTTGTCGCCGCAGGAGGACAAGCATCGCCGCGCCAAGCCCGGCGAGGCAGCTGGGGGCCGCGGCCAGCCGCACGCCCGCCGGGCAAGTCTGCCCACTGC
>VWZI01013027.1:2930-48285 GCA_013396835.1 Psilopogon haemacephalus | reverse complement strand
GGGGGCCCAGCGAAGGGGCCGTGGCTGGGCTGGGACGCCCGTCGGGAGTGTGGAGCGCGGTGCCTAGCCTTGCCTCCTGGAGGCAGTGGGCAACTTTGTCGCGGTTCGAAACCCGTTAGCCCGGTCCAGCCGCATCAGCCGCAGTGGGGATACAGGATAACTCACGGCAGCCTTAAACGTGGTTATTCGCCAGCACAGGGCACGCGAGACCTATCCTAGTGTCAGTACAGGCTGGAAGTAGCTTCAGAGAGTTCATCATAGGCCAGGAGCCCCCATGCCCATCGGCAGGCTGCTGCTGATAGCCCCTCCAGACCCATGTGCTAAAGCAAGGACAAAATTATTTGTCTGTCCTCATAAACTCTCAGAGATGCCAATATGTTATAGTGTGCAGCAGCCTTCTCCTTTGGAAAATATTTTCATGCTGTCTTGTTAAATGCCTACTTCTACAGGTTGAGCCTCTTGGGTTTTTGTGTGGGTTGGTTGGTTTGTTTCAGCTACTTTTGGTACAAGGTGCTGAATTCTTATTTTCCTGCTATTTTCCCATCTCCAATCTAGACTGTCCTGGCTCACTCCTTTGAGGTCATGTTTCTTAGACCTCCTGTAGCTTGCCTGCAGGCTCTTGCCAAATGGGCCACGTTGTTTTTGGAAGGCGCTGCAGAAAACTGGACATAGTAGTACTCCAGCTGTGGCCTTGCCAAGGCTGCCCACAGCAGGAGGATTAATTCATCAGCCTCATGGTGCCAGAACTCCAAAGGCAGCTTAAGCATAATCATTCACATCCAATTCAAACAACTTCCCTTCACCAGTCTTTCCTCACCCTAGCTGCTGGCTGTTTGGCTCTTAACAGATCTCATTGGTTTTATCTTTGCAGCTCTTTTTTGGAATGAACAGCAAAACTCTTTCTGTGATTGTACCAAGACCCTTTTTCACCCTGATCCGGCAATGAGATTCATAAGGTTGCATCTTTGGGGAATGCTTCACAAGACCATAGACTGCCACAAAGACTATAAAAATGAATATTTTTTTCTAGGTATGTGTTATTAACTTCCATAGAAAGAAAATATCAGAACAAAGTAACCACTATGTTACTCATATAGATACTATTATAAAATTTAATTGTTACTATTGCACTATGTGATAAGGTTAAAATTACCCACAAAAAAAGTTCACCAGACTAGCTCGGAAGGCTTGGAAGCAAAATTAAGCTATATTTACAACAGACTAAAATGTAAAAGCATAAAATACAATATATATGTGCAAAATACATATATTTACAGTTATTTACAATTCAGAAATATTACAAAAAAACCCTCTGGATAAACCCAAAAGGGGCTACCAGCTGCCTTTCCCTCCCCTTCCCTTCTCAGTACCTCACAGACACAATATACCAGTAGAAGGTCAAGAAAGAGATAAGGGAGAAATACAAAAGCAGAATCACCAAGAACAAGAATGAAAAGGAGACAAAACAGTTTGTGCAGCACACTTTTACTGAACCATCAAACAAATGGAATGATACAGGCTTATCTATTGTTGCTCTTCTGCATCCAAAACAATTATTTATTTACCTTTTATTCAAATATGTCCAGAAAGTTCCTATTTTTTATTTATAATTTAAAAATTGGCTAGAGCGTTAGCCCTAAACCGCCACACAGTGGATTTCTTTTGACTTATAAAACCATTTGCATAGCAACATTAAGAATTGTAATACTAACCTGAAGCAGAACATAATTGAGAAACAATGGTATAAACATGGAGTTTCAAAACTAATATATGTTACACTGAAATGTGGCTATAAGTATCCTAACTTTGTACTGGCCTCAGGTTTCCCTTTTTACAAAGATGAAGGCAAAGTTAAAAATATTTAACAACCTTCACGTGATGTGTGTGCAGCATAGAAGAAACACAGTGAAGGATTTATCACTTACACTTGGTTTTGCCTGATATAATGGGTAATATAAGTTAAAGAAGTTCTACTTTGCACTGTGTGTGTTACTGAATACTTTAAAAGAAATTTTAAAAAGCTTATCCAAATAGGAAGCCTTTTTTTCTGTTATTGGCTGGCTCCCCACATGGATCACTCCAGGAACACAAGTTTGCCAGTTTGGAGACTAATCCTGTTAAAACCCATAGACTCTGTTTGGGGTTGCACAGACATATGGAGATCTGAATAGCTGAATAATAAAAGGATTATTCAAAGATAATTCCAGAGGGAATAATTTACAGCCAGAGCAAATGACACATTTCACAGAATCATTCAAGTTGGAAAATACCTCTGGGATCACCAAGTTCAGCCAGTGAGCCTACCCTACAAAGTTCACCCCTGAACTCCACATCACCTCATGCACCACATCTAAACATATTCAGGGATGGTGACTCAACTACCTCTCTGGGCAACCCATCCCAATGCCTGGCCACTCTTTCTGTGAAATAATTTTTCCTAATGTCCAGTCTAAATCTACTCTGTTGCAGTTTGAGGCCACTCCCTCACTAATTACCTGTGAGAAGAGACCAGCACCAACCTTTCTACAACAATCTTTCAGGTCATAGAGAGCAATGAGGTCTCTCTTTAGCCTCAGACTAAACAGCCCCAGCTCCTTCAGTTCCTCTTCATAAGATTTACTCTCCAGGTCCCTCACTAGCTTCATTCCCCTCCTCTGTACTTGCTCCAGCACCTCATGTTGACTTTGGCCAGAACTGTATAAAATATTTTTAAAGTAGCTATAATTCACTATAATGTCATTTGCAATGAAAGAATAAATTCTTTTATGCATTATAGTTGAGAAAAGGAGATAATATGAAAATATTTGTCTTTTCAGAATTTAATAAGTTAATAAATTATTACATTTTTTGCAGTTGCTCTTCAGCTCATCTATATATAGCACAACTTTCTCTACTGCCTTTTATGGAAAATCAAGTCATACAAACTTTCCTATTACTGAGGATGTTGGATGTTTAACTTACAGATTGTATATTTTGTGGAAATACACATTTTAATGTGTATTTCCAACAGAACATCCAACATTCTTGGTTTAATGTTATTGCCGTTGGTTGTGAATGTGACCTAAACCCTTTTCCATTTAAAAAAAAGCAAAACAAAAATTTAAACTAGTCAGAAATTCTACAGCTTAATGAAGGAAGGTGAAGAACACAATTTGATATTTAAATGAAGCTGATTTAATCAAAATTTGTCATGCAAAGAGTAAATAATTTTGCTAATATAATCTTGTGAGGTGCAGTCAAAATGCAATTATTTCTTTTATCTTTCATCTGTAATAAAAATATGACAAGTAACTGCTATCATCATCTTAATGTGAATTTTAGAGGCTAGAAAAAATGTGAGATAATATCTTTGGTATCCTCTGCACAGTCAAACATCAGCTTTTGTGTTGTTTCATGGGGAACTGTGACAAAGAGTAACAGCCACGTTAAATGCTCAACAACAACTTTGTATACTGACATATGCTGGAACCAGATGTAAATGTTCCATAGCAAACTTATGGCCAAGCTGGCAGCACATGGCTTGGAGTGGGGCACTCTGTGCTGGGTTAAGAACTGGATGGATGGCTGGGCCCAGAGACTGGTAGTGAATAGTGCCACATGCAATTGGCAGTCAGTCACTAGTAGTGTCCCTCAGGGACCAATACTGGGCCCAATCCTGTTCAATATCTTCATCATTGATGATCTGGATGAGGGGAATGAGTTCACCCTCAATGAGTTTGCAGATGACAACAAGTTGGGAGCATGTGTCATTCTATTAGAGGGTAGGAGGGCTCTGCAGAGGGACCTGGACAGGCTGGATAGATGGGCACAGTCCAGTGACATAAGTTTTAACAAGTCCAAGTTCTGGGTTGTGCACTCTGGCCACAACAATCCCATGCTGTGCTACAGGCTGGAGACAGAGTGGCTGGAGAGTGGCCATGCAGAAAGAGACCTGGGGATACTGGTTGACAGCCGTCTGAATGTGAGCTAGCAGTGTGCCCAGGTGGCCAAGAAGGCCAACAGCACCCTGGCTTTTATCAGCAATAGTGTGGCCAGCAGGACCAGAGAAGTAGAGAAGTCATTCTGCCTCTGTACTCAGTGCTGGTTAGGCCACACTTTGAGTACTGTGTCCAATTCTGGGTCACTCAGTTGAACGTGTCCAGAGAAGGGCACCAAGCCTTGTGATGGGGCTGGAGCACAGCCCTACTAGGAGAGGCTGAGAGAGCTGGGATTGTTCAGCCTGATGAAGTGGAGGCTCAGGGGAGACCTTATTGCTCTTTACGACTGCCCAAATGGAGGTTGTAGTCAGGTGGGGGTTAGTCTCTTCCCCCAGGCACTCAGTGACAGAACAAGAGGACACAGCCTCAATCTGCACCAGGGCGGGTTTAGGTTGGATGTTAGGAAGAAGTTCTTCACAGAAAGAGTGGCCGCCCATTCAATGGGCTACCCAGGTAGAGTCACCATCCCTAGAGGTGTTTAAAAGGAGACTGGATGAGGCACTTAGTGCCATGGCTTAGTTAATTTGAAGGTATTAGGTGATATGTTGGACTTGATGATCTTGAAAGTATTTTCCAACCTGGTTAATTCTGTGATTGGCATTGGCAGACTGGGCTCATTGCAATTTAGGAAGTAGAATCTAATAGTTTGGGTGGCTTTTTATTTTCATATTGCCAGGAGAAAAAAAAAAAAAAAAAAAAAAAAAAGGTTTTGAGGGCACCNAAAATAGGTCTTGTAGGCAGCCTGCTTGCCTAATCCCATAAATAGCTACATTCAGTTTTGTGATTACTTCCTTATGCAAAGAAAATTGAAAAAAGAACTGAAACAAAACACAACACAACCAAACATCACTGTGGGATATATTGTACATTTCCTTATAGCATTTATAAGCTGGAATTTTCTAATTGGGTCATAAGCACTTTGTGATGCATTCAGTGCAGGACTTAAATTGTCAGAATCCCATTATTTTACAGCTGTACTCTGAAAACTGATCACATAAATATATGATCAGTTTTGTAACATCATTGCAGTTGCTTTGTCTGTATGCATGATCATACGTTAACTTTGGTATTAAAAATAAGTTCTTTCTATAGCTTGCCAACAAGCAGAAGAGGGAGCTGGATTTTAGTTTGTTTTTTTGCATCATGTTCTAGGTATAGAATCATAGGATGGTTTAGGTTGGAAGAGACCTTAAAGATCATCCAGTTCCAACCCCCTGCCATAGGCAGGGACACCTCCCACTAGGTCAGGTCACTCAAGACCTCATCCAGCCTGGCCTTGAACACATCCAGGGAGGGAGCAGACACAACCTCCCTGGGCAACCTGTTCCAGTGCCTCACCACACTCACTGTGAAGAATTTCTTCCTAACATCCCATTCAAATCTCCCCTCTGCCAATTTGAACCCATTCCCCCTCGTCCTGTCATTACAAGACCTTGTGAACAGTCCCTCCCCAGCCCTCCTGTAGGCCCGCTTCAGATACTGGAAGGTTACTATAAGGTTTCCTCGAAGCCTTCTCTTCTCCAGGCTGAAAAGCCTCAACTCTCTCAGCCTGTCCTCATAGCAGAGGTGCCCCAACCCTCTGATCATCTTTGTGGCCCTCCTCTGGACTCTCCAGCAGTTCCATGTCCTTCCTGTGCTGCGGGCTCCAGAACTGCACACAGTACTCCAGGTGGGGTCTGACGAGAGCAGAGTAAAGGGGGAGAGAATCACCTCCCTTGCCCGGCTGGTAATGCTTCTCTTAATGCAGCCCAGGACACGGTTGCTGTCTGAGCCGCATGTGCACACTGCAGGCTCATGTTGAGCTTCTCATCCACCCAGACCCCCAGAGCTGCTGTATGGTGGCTGTTAGCCAAGTATTGCCTGCAGTTCTGTCCTCCATTCACAACTCCATTTGATGGAAAAGGCAGCCCATCTCTTTTTATGCTGTGTCCTGGCAGGGCATAAATCCTGCCCAAGTTAGTTCAACTCCTGTTCTTTCCTCCTCCTGTTGTAAGGTTCGGGGGACAGCAGGTGAACAGACAGTGTGGCTTTGAACTAAAAAGCCCCATGCCACATAAACAAGTCACGTGAACAAGTCAGGTGATCTCTGCTGTCCCTCAAAGTGTTAGGGCTGAGCCCTGGGCACAGGACTTTGAATCTATTGGCCAAACAATGGACGCTAATTGCCTATTGGTCAGTTCCACCCTTCAAAATGGGGTATTTAAGGAAAGGCAATCAGCCGTAGTCTCTCTTTCTCTTGCTGCCTCTGCCAGGAACAGATCCCTTTTGCACCTCTTTCACAGCGGCCACGTGTTTGCAGCGTGCATTGCAGCATTGCAGCATTACAGCAAATTGCAGCAGCGGCAAAGGCAAAACCCCTTTTTTCTCCTTTCCTTGGGATACGCTCTTTACCTATCGCATTTCGTGAGTATTTTTAGGCGTGGTTAGGATTTCTCTTGTCATTAGGCTCCCCTGTGTTCTAAGTTCTGACTGTTTAAGCTGTTTAAACTGTTTAACTCAGTGTTTGTAAGCGATTTTGTGCAATTACCTTGCTGACTGAACATCCAAAGAACCCCTGGGAAATTTTCCCAGAAATCGCAATTATTAATAATAATAAAAAATTAATAATCACAACATGCTGATTCTGAGTCACTGTTTGGAGCAGCAGTAAAAGGCCTTGAGGGAGTGGTGGCATGGGGGAATGACCCATAAGAAATCAAATTAAGAGTGGACTCTTGCTGCATCTCTCAGAAGTGATGCCAGCAGGCAGTTAAATCCTCTGCAAGATGGAACATGATTCAAGGTACTTGTATTCCCAGGAAGAGATATTCAGGGGAATATTTTAAGATCTGTTGGGCATGACTGATTCTATGATTCTATGAAAGTAGCCTTGTGGCCTGTTCCAGAATGCTCTCTATGTAAACCTCTGTAGGTAAAGCAGAGTCAGGAAAGCTCAAATGAAGAGAAGAGGAGCTTTGCCTATCTCTAGTCCTTTTTTTCCTCCAAGACATACCTTCTCATTACTTTTCTCCTGCTAGGTTGGTGCTTCTGGCAATCAAGATTCTGCACAAAATCATTAACTTCAAACATTTAAAGCTTTCAAAACAGGAAACAGCAGGTGTTCATAACCCTTCCGAGATACATCTGCTGAAGGCTTTGTCTCCCATTTTACTGATTTAGACTTCTATACTTCAGAAAAGGTATTTAAAGCACAGGGGTGGGAGTGCAAGCTGTTTCCTCAGTACCACTCACATACACACATCAGCTGAGATGTAAAGATCATGTAATACTTACTGGCTTGGATACCTATTTTTGTCTGTTCACGTGTATGAATTTTTCTGAGAGGGATGTACTCCTTGTGGTAGCAGTGTGTGTAAGCAGGTCTTTTAAGATCACTGGTTACTCATAAGGGGTGGAGAAACTGAAGGTTTTCTGGCTGCTGTCAAAAGTCTCAGTATTAGGTGGTGATGCAATAGCATCATCTTGTTCTGCTGTGACTTGACAGAGGAAGTGAGAGGTCAGAAATAGAAATGTAAAGAAAAGGAATTCACACATCCAGCAAAGCCTCTAGTCTAATACCATTATATTAAAGTGCTTCTGAATGTAAGGTACAGATAAGATCTCCTCAGTCCCTGAAAGTTTCTGGCACTAAAAATAATGAATCTAATTTGCTGCACAGTAACTACATTACAAGGTTTCCCTCTATTGCTTGTTTTATCTTCCAGTCCTGATAGTTATTAGTCTAAATCTTTGAAAATTTTCTGGGTTATATGCTTATTCGTTGGTGCATCCTCCTGTCTGTGTGGAGGCAAATATATTTGCATTACATATAAGTTTTGTAAGGGTAGACTTGCATCAGAGCATTTCTCTAGTTTTGCTTTTGCAAATGAGTAATGCAAAATACTTTTCCTTCAAACTAGCTTGTTGCCTTTCTCTCTATATATAAAATACTTACTGAAGTAACATAACCTTTACTCACAAAACTCTTTCTTACCACAGTTCCAGGCACCCTGTGGGCTAATTGACCTGCTGTCATAATACTTGGGTGTACTAAAAAGACATTCAAGTAGGAATATATCTGTTCCACAGACTTCAGTTGAATACAAAATCAGTTTCAA
Organism: Psilopogon haemacephalus; assembly: GCA_013396835.1. Taxonomy (NCBI): domain Eukaryota; kingdom Metazoa; phylum Chordata; class Aves; order Piciformes; family Megalaimidae; genus Psilopogon; species Psilopogon haemacephalus. Next base: position 40,211 of record VWZI01013027.1, on the reverse strand, counting down.
AGAGACTGATCTTTTCTGGAAATATACTATTAACCTTCTCCACCAGCTTTAGCAGGTGGCCTTAACAGAGTGACCAAATCACCACATTTATGTTTTTGTTAGTGTGCTGGTTTGAGGCTAATTGGAATATTTTAACTAGAAAAAAAAATTATATTATAGCCTGTGAAAATTAAAACAATGGTGATGTCTACTTTGCTCATAGTTTTACTGAGATGTACTAAAGCAAGGACATAAACATAAGATGGTGTTGCTCTGTTCTGAGCTTGGGTTGTTGGTCTCTTTCTCTCCTTGGCTTCTAGCTGGATCTGTGTAACTCAGCTAATCAGTTTTCCTTCTAACTCCCCTAGCTGATCTTCCTAATTCACCTTACACATAAGGTAGATCCTGGGATAAGATTGGGAGGTGGGGGGAAGGTGGAAGGGTGGTTGGGAACCCCTCTTGGGGACTCTGATTCCTGGGAGTGGCATTGTGCTTCTGTATTACCTTTTTAATGTATCTAGCTCTAAATATTTGTAATATATTGTAAATATCTGCTTGTAAATTGTGCTAAGCTGTGAGTATAAAGCTTCATTCCTTAACTTCCAGCCAGCTGAGTCTAGTCTGGGTGAATTCAAATGGGGGTGGGAGGGGAGTGGGGGTGGGTATCTCCCAAACCATCACAGTTAGACTGAAGAGGATTTTATTCTGAAGTCATGTTCAGAGCGCCTGGGAGCAAATATCCTTCTTTCAGAAGGATGTGGGGTATCCTGTCTGGGTTCTGAGGATCCTGCTGGGGTGCTGAGATCAATTATATGACAGCACTTCACACACAGGAGACAATGCCTCATCACAGTGAAATATAGACATTAGAATATAGAGCTTATGTCTTTACAGACAGATCAAGCCCTTGAGAGCCAGACAGCACAATGACAATGAGTAAAAAGCCAGATTCAGACCCAGAAATATGTGTACTTGCTTCCTGGAAAAGAAAACCAGAGGAAAGCTGGAAATAAGTAAAATGGGAAGCATTAACCCTTACACACAAAATGAAGGCAGCATTAGGTTGTGAATATTAGTGCTTCATCATGTGGCAGTCTAGTCTTCATTGTCTACATCTGCTAAGGATGGTTAAAGACAAACTGGGAGCGTCGCCCAGATAAAACAATTGTTATTGCCAAATATCTTGTGTATTTTTTGATTCCCTGACTTCCCACCACAAATATTACATTCAGAGTGTATAATACAAGCTGTTAGGAGTTTTCTGTTCTAGGTTTTGCCTGGCGTCCAACACAAGAGAATCTACAGTATGTAAACATGAACCCAATGTCAACTGGGAGTCCCTGGTCTCATCTCATCTGTGAGGAGACAAACTGTTTCCTGTTTTCTGAGCTTTTGAATCACCTACGTTCAAGATACATGTGGAACGAAGTGTGAACTGAATTTGTAATATTAATTATTGTAAATATTGTTTTAGATTAGATTAGACAGATAATTCTCAGTAAACTATGAGTGAAGTAGACAGTGGTGGATTGTGCTGGTTTGAACTAATTCTCATTCGTTTACTGAAATTGTATAAAGTTAGAATCAAAGATAAGATATGCTACTTTGAGCTGTGCTAGCTAATGCATGTCTCTCTCTGCCTGCCTTCTTAGATGGATCTGAATAGCTTCACTGACTACTTTCCTGCTGCTAATCCTCCTGGCCAACCTACCTTTGCCTATCTAGCACATAAGACAGATAGTGAGATAAAACTGGGAAGTGGAGGAAGGTGGTAGGGTAGTTGAGAACCCCTCTTAGGGACTCCGATCTCTGGGAGGGGTGTGGTGTTTCTTTATTACCTTTTCCTGTATATATCTGTAAATATCTGTCATATATTGTAAATATCTGCTTGTATATTGTGCAAAGCTGTAAATATAAAGCTTCATTTCCTTAACTTCCAGCTGACTTAGTCTAGCCTGCACAATTTCACAGTGGCAGGGGGAGGAGGGGGGGGAATGAAACTCCCGAACTACCACACCTGTAAAAATCACAGAATAGAATAATAGAATCATTTTGTTTGGAAAAGACCTTTAAGATTATCAAGTCCAAGTGTCAGTGCATGCATTCCTGCCTGCAGTAAAGCCTGGGCTCTTCAACAAAATTTTGTGAAGCCAATTTGTCCTTTTCATTTTACAGCACAAAGCCTGAGCTGTTCAGCAGAGGAGGACATGGTAATTGAGCCTACTTTAGATGAGACTACCCTGGTCCCTCATGGAAGGCAGTAACTGCTACAAAAGGCTGGCAGAGCCTGCTCTTCACATGCTTCCTGTGCCCAAAAAAAGAAGCTGTGCACTGTTCTCCCTTGGTCTGCAATTCATAGAATACAGAATCACAGAAGCATAGAATGTAAGGGGTTGGAAAAGGCTTCTGGAGGTCATCTAGTCCAACCCCCACCCCCCCCACCAAAACAAAGCGGGATCATCTAGGGCAGGCCACACAGGCACATGGGAACATGTCCATGTGGGTTTTTTAATCCTCCAGAGAAGACTCCACAACCTCTCTAGGCAGCCTGTTCCAGTGCTCCATTACCTTCCCAGTAAAGTTTTTCCTCACATTAAGATGGAACTTCTTGTGTTCCAGTTTGTGTTCATTGCCCCTTGTCCTATCACAGGACACCACAGAAAAGAGACTTAGCACCTTCTTTTTGACAGCCACCCTTCAGATATCTGTAAACATTCATAAGATCCCCTCTCAGTCTTCTCCTTTCCAGGCTAAATAGCCCCAGGTCTCTCAGCCTTTCCTCATATGACAGATGTTCCAGTTTCTCAATCACTCTTGTAGCCTCTGACTCTTAAGTATTTCCCTGTCTCTCTTGAACTGAGGAGCTCAGAACTGTACACAATACTCCAGATGTGATTACATTAGGACAGAGAAGAGTGGGAGGACAACCTCCCCCAATGTGCTGGATATATTCTTAATGCACCCCAGGATTTCATTGGCCTTTTTGGCCACAAGGGCACATTTCTGTCCCACAGGCTGGGACATATTGACCACCAGGTATCCAAGGTCCTTCTCTGGGGAATTGCTTTCCAGTAGATCAGCCTGTAATCTGTACTGGTGCGTGGTGTTGTTCCGCCTCAGGTGTAAGATTCTACACTTATCCTTGTTGAATTTCATTAGGTTTCCTTTTGCCCAGCTCTTCAGTCTGTCCAGGTTTCTCTGAAAGGCAGCACAGCCTTCGGTGTGTCACCACTCCACTCAGTTTTGCATCATCAGCAAAATTGCTGATGGTACACACTATCCCTTCATCCAGACCACTGATTAAGATGTTGAATAAGACTGAACCCAGTATTGACCCCTTGGGAACACTACTAGCTACAGGCCTCCAGCTGGACTCTCTGCCACTGATCACAGTTCTGAACATGAGCCCACAGCTTGCTCAGGTGGCCAAGAAGGCAAGCAGTTTCCTGGCTTGTATAAAGAACAGTGACACCAGCATGAGTAGGGAAACATGTACTTAGCACTGGCAATGCTGTGCCTTAAATACTCTGTTCAGTTTTGGGCCACCCACAACAAGAAGGACATTGAGTTTCTGGAGCATGTCCAGAGAAGGGCAACAAAGCTGATAAAAGTTATGGAGAAGAGGTCTTATGAGGAGAAGCTAAGGAAGTTGGGATTGTTTATTCCGGAGAAGAGGAAGGCTGAGGGCAGATTTCACTGCTCTCTAAAACTACCTGAAACAAGGTTGTATTGAGGTGGATGTCAGTCTCTTCTCCCTAGTATCAGGTGACAGGACAAGAGAAAATGGCCTAAAACTGTGCCAAGGAAGGTTTAGGTTGGGCAAAATTTCTTTACAGAAAAAGTGGTCAGCCACTGGTATAGGTTGCCCAAGGAGATGGTAGAGTTGCCATCCCTGGAGATGTTCAAGAACTATGTGGACATGGCACTTCAGGACATGGTTTAATGGCCATGGTTGTGTTAGGTTGGACTCAATGATCTTGAGGATCTTTTCCAACTGAAACAATTCTATGATTCTCTGATTCTATGATAACGACTACTAATCACCTTTCCAGGGAGGCTGATTGATCTGTGTCTTGCTTCTTGCCCTTTTTGAAGATGGAAGTGATATTGGCTTTCCTTCTGTCCTCAAGCACTTTTCCCATGCTCCATGATCTCTTGAAAGTGATGAAGAGTGGTAGAGCCATTGTCTTGACAGACTGAGCACTGCTGCTGGCAATCACACTTTGGTTAATCCTTTATATTTGCCTCTGTTTCAAGTAATTGGTATCACAATAGTTGTAGATGAAAGGGATCTTTGAAAAGCTGTGTCTGGGAGTTTAGGAGTTGAGAGTTTGCATCCAGGAGGGTGCTAAGGAAGGAAAGCTTCACAGAAGACTTAACTGTGCTTAACTGAGGTATGCTCAATACATGAGCTGCCTGTGTTAATAGCTCAGGGAAGACAGAGTTGGCTGAGTTAACTTTCCCAAGTGTCACTTTGATACACAGCAAGGTACTCAGGGCAGTGTCCACCTGCTAGGAGTGAAAACATGTCAAAAGCTGACTCATCTGAAATCCCAAATTTAGCTTGTAAGATGCTCCAGTACCAGGGAGGTGAGTAGCATGAACTAACTTCACTGAAACATGACAGATGAAATGTATGGAGGCCAAGGGATTACGCAAGCCGTCTTTAATTAATTAAAACATTAATTAGCTAATGCATGGTCAATGCTTAGGAAAAAAAAAAATTAATTTAAGAGCTGAAAAGTGCAGAGCCATCAGAATTCTGGAAGCCCAGAAAGGTTCTGATATTGCCCTCACAGGGTGCATGTGTAACGGTGGCAGTGTTTGCATTGGCAGTCATTTCAAAGGGACTTGGCATTGCCTTATTATTCAGCCTTAAGTCCATGAAAGGAGAAGTGCAATAAGCAAGGATTCTTTTTGCTAGTGATTAGGGAAAAACCCCAGCTGTTTGAATCTGAGTTAGTCCGATAATGCTGTTTAAACAAATTATGTATGTTGAAATGCTGCGGATTTCTGAGATAAGCAAATCTGTCTCAGGTCCTGCAGTCAGGGAGAAGGGAAGGTGCTTGGGGAGATAAATGTGCAGTTCCTGGCACTGTAACTTGCCAGGAAACTGAACACAAGTCTGAATTAAGCCCATGGAGGAGGAGGATTTAAATCAGCCTTTGGATGTGTGTGTCTATCTGTGATGACTACATTAGCTGGAATGAACCTAAGCCCTTCAGCTATGCCATTGACTGCTATCACTCTCTGTGAGTTTATTGTGCGTGACCCTACCTACCCTCTCTGACTTGCCATCCAAAGGTATGCCACTCGGCCCCAACTTTCTGCCTGGTAAATCGAGTAGGTGACTTCCTGAGCACACAACTGGTGTTCACCCACTGCAGCAGGGCCCTGCCATAGCATCACTGCCCCGCTACGATGCCAAAAATAACAGCGACAGTCACCTACCCAAAGATTGCAAAATGCAGTTGCTCCAGCGAGCTTTTGGTGTCCAGAGACGCCCTTTGCACTGATCCACTCCCTGTGGCTGCCGCCGCCTGCTTTCGTCATCTACCAGGGGTGTGACGTCACCAGCGGCTCGGCCTGCGCCGGCTCTGCATCATGCGCCGCGATAGAGGCGACCCTGGTGCTGTGGGGACACCTGCTGGGCCGGCAGGAGCAGCAGCGCGGCGGCGGCGCAGGCTCCACGCCTCCCTGCTGCCCGGCGGGTGCCCGACCCGGGGGACAAGGCGCTTCTGTCTCCCAGGCCCGGAACCGGGGCACAGGGACTTGGATCCTCGGTTCCGCTACACGGACCGGTGCGGCTGGGAGAGGGCCTTGCCGCCTGCGTGCCACCAGGATGGGGGTGACAGCACTTTTCCTGTTGTGCTGTGACAAAGCAAATCACTGCCTCGAGAAGCCTGAGTTCCTGTGGTGATGGGGGTGAGGAAAATACACTCAAGTAAAATCTGAACCTTCTGTCCAGGAGTTTTAAAGAGGGTGTTCACTTCTTTCTTATTTTCATGTCCCTTAGAAATAAATCTGGAAGACAATTCTTGAGGAGAGTTTGGAGATAGTGGATCTGGGTCTTCTTCACACAGTGTATTGGCAAAGAAGATCTTTGGCTTTCTGTCTCCACATGTCTGTCATTCATCCGTGGGACATGGAGTAGAATGTTAACCAGTCAAGCTGTGCATGGGACTTTTCCATGGTCTCATTCATTAATATCTGATGTAATTTAAGATCTTTAGGGTATGGAAATGTAAACTATTTGTGTGTTTATGGAAGAAAGTTGGTGGCATGATTTTAGCCTTATCTGTGTTACAACTACATGTGTCATCTAAAATGATCATTATCAGAGCTTTCCCATCTCACCAAATTACCATGTAAGCACCTAAATCCAGAGGGTAACCCAAGAGGAAAGAGAGTGGCTTCTTTTGCTGAAGGAAAGGTTCCATGCAAGAGCTTGGACTGTCAGAGGTGCTTGTGCCAGAGCTGCCTGACAGCTGCCCACTGTACTTTGAGACAAGGCTTTCCCAAAGTTGGGCAGATGGCTTGAGTTAAGGAACTCAGATGTGGTCCTAGGGTCTCTAACAACTTTCCAACTTGCCTCTGCCAAGGTTTACAAGTGAAGATGACTGGCAAAACTCGTTTGTCCCAGGCACACTTGTCACAGACTGCTGACATCTCCAAACTGCTACCATAAGTCTCTCTCACCTACAAGGTTGGTCTGAAATCAGCGCAGAGAAACATGTACTACTTGACAGGATGGTTGCTGATGCTGAGGATGGTACATGACTCCATTTTGTGAAAATGTTTCCCTATCTTATATGCATACCCTGGAGCACAAGCACTGCTCATGGTTTTCTCAAGCCTTTTCATCACTCTTTCTTCTTTTAGCTGTACATTGGCTAGATCTCTGGAACTTATATACTTTGTTTCTCCTGCTGCCTCTGTGCACAAAGGGCTGTATGAGCGGGATCAGAAATACTGTGCCTGCCATTTTTGATGCTCCAACTCAAAGTGAAAAATCCTTCTTTGTGTCCAGCCTAGCCTTCTTCCTCAAATCCAGATAAGAGACAGCTTCTATTCAGCTCATAAGGTAATAGTTATCGCTAACATGGGAAAGAAGAATACAGGACAAGTTATTAAATTCAGATGTAAATATTCTAGTCAAGATATTAGCAAAAGAAGCTTTTCTCGGTAAAAGAAGCCAACTGATTATGAGATGTACTTTTCCAGTAACATAAGAAGAGGATCAAGTTTTATTATATCAAGAAAAAAAAAAAAGGGAAGCATACCAGTATAACTTCATGCTGACTTATAGGAAGTCATATTTTAAAAAGGAGAAGTCGCAATTTCTGGAGAACAATACAAAGCTGAGTGGTTTGCAGTCAGTGATTAGTTAGTTTCAAAGTAATTGGAGAAAAATGAATGTTTTCAGAAACTTCTAGCTTGAAGTTGAAAGATGGAGATTTAAAAGTTAGACCTCCATTAATAAGATTTAAATAAATTTATAATAACTCCAAGACCCCTCTAAAACCCTCCTTGGATTAAAAACTTTTCCAGAAAACCTGTATGAGTAGGTCGAATGGGTATCATGAGTAGTCAGCATGGATTTACAAAGGGGAAATCATGCATGACTAACCTGATAGTATTCTATGATGACATAACTGAATGGGTAGATTCGGGGAGACCAGTGGATTTAGTCTACCTTGACCTTAGCAAGGCCTTTGACACCATCTCCCATGACATCCTAGTGAGCAAGCTCAGGAAGAGTGGGATGGAAGAGCAGACAGTGAGGTGGATTAGGAGCTGGTTACAAGATGGAGTGGTGATCAATGGTGTCAGGTCCAGCTAGAGAGATGTAACTAGTGGAGTCCCCCACGGATCAGTGCTGGGTCCAGTGCTGTTCAGTATTAATGTATTGGTTCTAGTTAATCTTTCTGGAGCCCAAAGCCTCACAGAACAATACAATAATAGAATGCCTTCCCCTATCCCCCCTTTGGAAAGAAAGGAATTAGATGTAGAGAGTGAGAAGGGGCGAAACACCCAAAGAACAGTCTTGCTTAGATTTGGAAGTTGAAAGAAAAACTTTAACAATAAATTAAAGGTATTTTAGGTAAGGGAAGTTACAAAAATTATAGCAAATGGAAAAAAAAAAACCCATACAAAATATATATATAACCAGATTGGATGGAAATGGATGGAGGTAGATTCGGGAGGTTGTTGCTCCTCCTATGTGTTTGGCTGGCCATGTGGCAAAGCAGGAGCAGCAGGGACCAGGATGCTGCTGGCAGGTGAGGCAGCGCAGAGAGAAAGAGAAACAAGATGTTCCTCTGTTTTCATAGGAGTCCAAGACAGGAAGTGGGAGTGGGCTAACCACTACACCTGGGGTCAGGTTTAAATCACTCCCCAGGAGGGCTTAACCCTTTAAAATCTTTATGTTTCCATTACAACGCGAGATTCTTCAGAACGCCAGACCCTGACTGCAACAGATATGGGGACAGAGTGTCTGCTCAGCAAGTTTGCTGATGACACCAAACTGAGAGGCTTGGCTGATACAGCTGAAGGCTGTGCAGCCATCCAGTGAGACCTAGACAGACTGGAGAGATGGACAAAGAGGAACAAAATGAGGTTCAACAAGGACAAGTACAGAGTTCTGCATCTGAGGAGGAATCTGCACCAGTGCAGGTTGGGAGGTGATCTGCTGGAGAGCAGCCCTGCAGAGAGGGACCTGCTGAAGAACAAGTAACCCATGGGACAGCAATGTGCCCTTGTGGCCAAGAAGGCCAGTGGGATCCTGGTGTTTATTAGGAAGAGTGTATCCAGCAGATCAAGGGAGATTCTCCTCTCCTCTTCTCTGCCCTGGTGAGACTCTATCTTGAGTACTGCATTCAGTTTTGGGCTCCCCAGTTTAAGAGGGACAGGGATCTGCTGGAGAGGGTCCAGGGGAGGGCTACAAGGATGATTAGGGGACTGGAGCACTGCTTTATGAGGAGAGGATAAGGGACCTGGGGCTTTTTAGTCTGGAGAAGAGAAGGCTGAGAGGGGATTTAATAAATGTTAATAAATTTCTGAGGGCCAGGAGTGGGGGGACAGTCTCCTTCTCACTTGCTCCCTGTGATAGAACAAGGAGCAATGGGTGTAAGATGCAGCATATGAGTTTCCACCTCAATGCAAGGGGGAACTTCTTTACTGTAAAGGTCCCAAAGCATTGGAACGGGCTCCCCAGAGAGGTTGTGGAGTCTCCTTCTCTGGACACTTTCAAGGCCCATCCAAAGGATCTGGCCAAACCACTCTCCATCATCTATCAGCAGTCCTGGTTAACGGGGGAGGTCCCGGATGACTGGAAACTTGCTAATGTGACACCCATCTACAAGAAGGGCAGGAAGGAGGGTCTGGGGAGCTACAGGCCTGTCAGCCTGACCTCGGTACTGGGGAATATTATGGAACAGTTCGTCTTCGAGGTGATCACACGGCAAGTGCAGGATAATAGGAGGATCAGGCCCAGGCAATATGGGTTCATGAAGGGCAAGTCCTGTTTAACCAACCTGATCTCCTTCTATGAACAGGTGAGTGCCTAGTGGATGAGGGAAAAGCAGTGGATGTTGTCTACCTGGACTTCAGTAAGGCATTTGACACAGTTTCCCACAGCATTCTGCTGGAGAAGCTGGCAGCTAAAGGCTTAGACAGGTGGACTCTTCTCTGGGTTAAAAACTGGCTGGATGGCTGAGCCCAGAGAGTTGTGGTCAATGGGCTTAAATCCAGTTGGCGACCGGTCACAAGTGGAGTCCCTCAGTTCTCAGTTTTGGGGCCAGTCTTGTTTAATCTCTTCATCAATGACCTGCACCCTCAGCAAGTTTGTGGATGATACAAAATTAAGCAGAAGTGTCAATTGGCTGGAGGGTAGGAAGGCCCTGAAAAGGGATTTGGACAGGCTGCAGCAATGGGCTGAGGCCAATTCAATGAGGTTTAACAAGGCCAAGTGCTGGGTCATGCACCTTGGCCACAATAATGCCCAGCAGCCCTACAGGCTGGGGGAAGAGTGGCTGGAGAGCTCCCTGGCAGAAAGGGACCTGGGGCTGTTGGTGGACAGCTGTCTGAACATGAGCCAGCAGTGTGCCCAGGTGGCCAAGAAGCATCCTGGCCTGTTTCAGAAATGGTGTGACCAGCAGGAGTAGGGAGTGCTGTACTCAGCACTGGTGAGACCACACCTTGAGTACTGTGTCCAGTTTTGGAAACCACAGTTTAGGAGGGACATTGAGGTGGTGCTGGAGCGGGTGCAGAGAAGGACAACGAGGCTGGTGAGACGTCTGGAAAACATGACCTATGAGGAATGGCTGAGGGAACTGGGGTTGTTTAGTTTGGAGAAGAGGAAGCTGAGAGGTGATCTTATTGCCCTCTACAACTACCTAAAAGGAGGTTGTAGTGAGGCTGGTGCTGATCTCTTCTCCCAAATTACTACTGATAGAACAAGAGGAAATGACCTCAAGTTGCAACAGGGGAGGTTTAGATTGGATGTTCTGAGGAAGTTGTTTACTGAGTGGGTGGTCAGGCACTGGAACAGGCTGCCCAGGGAGGTGGTGGAGTCACCGTCCCTGGAGGTGTTTAAAAAAAGAGTGGATGTGGTGCTTGAGGGTATGGTCTAGTGATTAAGGATGATGGGATGAAAGTTGGACTGGATGATCCTGGTGGTCCTTTCCAACCATAGCAATTCATAGTGATTAGATTATGTGCTGAGGTATTTGATTTGGTCAAGGACTTGTCAGTGTGAAACTAATGATCTTGAAGGTCTTTTCAAATCTAATGAATTCTGTGATTCTATGATTCTGACTCTGTGGATGCGTTCCTCTGTGACCTGAGATAGATTATGGTCCTGCTCTGGTAGGGGGGTTGGACTCAATGATCTCTTTGGGTCCCTTCCAACCCCTGGCATCCTGTGATCATGTAGAAGCATGGATCAACTTTCAGAGCTGGTGATGGGATGGCCGTCTCTGCTTCCCTGTCCTCCATTACCGGTCATGGGAAAGAGACTATATTTGCTAAGTTGCAGATGGTCTAGAAGCCAAGGAGAGATCAGACTCCACAGACAGAGAGCAACTAACTGTCTTATCTAGGTTTATATCCTTGTTTTTGTACCTCTCAGTAAACCTATAAGCGAAGTAGACATCACCATTCTTTTTCTTTCCACAGCATATAATCTAATTTCTCTCATTAAATTATTCTAATTAGCCTCCAACCAGCACAATCCAGCCCTGTCTACTTCACTCAGAGTTTTTGCTGAGAACTATCTGTCTAACCTAAACCATTATTTACAATAATGAATATTACAAATTCAGTTTACACTTTGTTCTAGCTATCTCAGATGTAGGTGATTCAAGAGCTCAGAAAACAGGAAACAGTTTGTCTCCTCACAGATGAAATGAGAACAGAGTCCCAGGTGACATTGAGTTCATGCTCATGTACTGTAGATTCTTTTGTAGATGCCCTTGTGTTGGATGCCAGGTAATACCTAGAAAAAAAAACCTCCTAACAGCTTGTATTATACAGTCTGAATGTAAACTCTCTCAGCTAAAGTTAAATTTCTCTGTGGAATACACGGTATTTCACCATTCTCCTTCATTATGCAGTATGTGTGACCAGGACCTTCAGCAGAAACCACTCCTCGGACAGATTTCCCTTTGCCTGAAGGAGAAAATACCCAAACAGTTTTTCCTAACAGATTCTTTTCACATACAACAGGAACTTTATCTCCATCCACGGTTTGTACCAAATCTGATTGTGCAAGTTCTGCTTTGTTTACTGAATCCCTACTGTTTACCAACCAGGTTGCTTGTGCTAAATGCTTGTCCCAGTTTTTCAAAGTTCCACCCCCCATGGCTTTCAGGCTGGTTTTCAGCAAACCGTTGCAGCATTCAATCTTTCCTGAAGCTGGTGCATAATAGAGTATGTGGTAGATGCACTCAATACCATGCTCTTTGGCTCAGTTTTTCACAAGATTGTTTGTGAAATGAGTGCCATTGTCTGATTCAATTCTCTCTGGAGTTCCATGTCTCCACATGATTTGTCTCTCCAAATCAAAAATGGTATTGCTTGCAGTAGCATGTGGAATTGGATAGGTTTCCAACCATCTGGTTCTTGCCTCTACCATTGTTAGCACATACTGCTTACCAGAATGAGAATGAAGTAAAGTGATGTAGTCAATCTGCCACGCTTCACCATACTTATACTTTGACCATTGCTCACCATATCATAAGGGCTTGATTTGCTTAGCCTGCTTTTAATAGCAGCACAAATATCACAGTCATATATGCCTTGGGCGACAGCAGCCATGGGTAAGTCAATTGATCTATCACGTGCCCATTGGTATGCTGCACCCCTGCCTTGATGTCCAGATGAAACATGGGCCCACCGAGCTAAGAACAGTTCACCTTGGTGTTTCCAGTCAAGGTCAAGATCATAGTTTGTATCAACTTGAGAAGTTTTAGAAGCTTGATCTGCCTGATGGTTGTGTTGGTGTTCCTCAGTAGCTCTGCTTTTAGGCATGTGTGCATCTATGTGCCGCGCCTTCACTGGAATTCTCGCCAGTCATGCATCAATGTCCTGCCGTAGATCAGCACACCAAAGCTGAAGTTTAATTCCCTGCTCAATTGTGTTCCACTTTCTAGCTGCCCATGGCAAATCATCTCAGGAAGAATATCTCGTAGCCACAGCACACAGGAGGCGTGTCTCCACAAGCCAACCTTATCGAGAGGGGTTGCCAAGTATTTGTCCATTCCACTCTCCTTTGTTAGTGGGCCTAGCTGCTTTGCAGACTTGTCTCCTACCTGTAAGGCATTTGTACCAATAGTACAGCATCTCACCAGCCAGCTTAGGATTGGCTCTCCTGATTCCCTTGAATATTTCTTTATAACTTTCCTGATCTCTTGGAGGGGATCATCCTTCTCCTCTTCCTCTTGTTGTTCTGGTGGTCCCGGGCCTTACAGAACTGTCCTAAGAGCATTTCTAAACTCCTGAGAGCCATCCTCCTTCTTGGCAGCTAATCTCACACAGCTCTTCTCATCACTGTATTGCGATTGAAGTAAACTGGTCAAATCTTTAAGACTGAGTTTCTCCTCTTCTCCTTCCTCCTCTTGTGTACCAGAGGTCCTTGCCCCTAAATCCTCTTTTGAACCACACTTTGCCTTCACAGGAGCTAAAAAAGCTATAGGTATTCCTTCTAGTGTGTCTGAATCTTTGGGGGTCTGCACTGCTGCCTGTGAATTTGCACCGTGTTTTTGTGTTACATTAGGAACTGCCATCTGAGGATTTGAACTAGCTGAAGAAATAGCAGAGACTTGAACAGCTGGAGCTGTTTTTTGGCTGCCTGCCATGTTATTGTCAACAACCAAGATTTTGGCAGTCATCCCAGAACCTTTGGGAGGAGGTGTAGCAGTGGACATGGCTGTCCCCGCCTTGCTCTCCCCACAAACAGGTTTTGTTTTGAGAAAGTTCTCTGGGCATCCTGCCAAGTTCTCCAGCTATCTCCTACAGCTTTTTCCTCTACCTCTACCAAGCTGGCTTCTTAAAGAGGAAGCTGAACTCTTCACACATAATGCAGAAATCAGGAATAAACCCAAANGCTTTGTATTTACAGCTTAGCACAATATACAAGCAGATGTTTACAAGATATCACAGATATTTACAGCTATATACATTAAAAAGGTAATACAGAAGCACAATGCCCTCTCAGGAATCAGAGTCCCCAAGAGGGGTCCCCAACCACCCTTCCACCTTCCCCCCACCCACCAATCTTATCCCAGAACCTGCCTTACATTTAAGCTGAATTAGGAGGATCAGCAAGGGGGCTTAGCAGCAGAATTCATTAGTTGAGTTACACAGATCCAGCTAGAAGCCAAGGAGAGAGAGATCAGACTCCACAGACAGAGAGCAACTAACTGTCTTATCTAGGTTTGTGTGCTTGTTTCTGTACCTCTCAGTAAACCTATAAGCGAAGTAGACATCACCATTGTTTTTCTTTCCACAGCATATAATCTAATTTCTCTCTTTAAAATATTCAAATTAGCCTCAAACCAGCACATGTAGCTACATCAGAGAAGACCAACAGATGTCATCTATCCGGACTTTTCCAAGGCCTTTGACACAGTCCTCCATAACATCCTTCTCTCTAAGCTGGACAGACAAAGATTTGATGTGTGGACTATCCAGTGGATAAAACTGGTTGGATAATCACATACAAAGGCTAGTGGTCAACAGCTTGATATCCAGATGGAGATGGATGACAAGTAGTGCCCCTCAACAGTCTGTATTGGGACCAGGGCTGTTCAATATTTCTATCAATGATACTGACAGTGACATTGAGTGCATCCTCAGCAAATCTGCAGATGATACCAAGCTGAATGGTGCAGTTGATAAGACTGCACTGACAGGATGCCATCCAGAGGGACCTGGACAGGCTGGAGAGGTGGACTGAGGAGAGCCTCATGACAGTTCAATAAGGCAAAGAGTAAGGTCTTGCACCTAAGCTGGGGTAACCCTTGACATAATACAAGCTGGGGTATGATAAAACTGAGAGCAACCCTGCAGAAAAGAACTCGTGTGGTATGGGTAGATGAGAAGCTGGCCATGAGCCAACAATGCACCCTTGCAGCCCAGAAGGCAAGAGAGATGATTCTGCTCCTCTTCTCTGTACTGGTGAAAAATCATCTGGAGTACTTTATCCAGCTCTGGGGCCCCCAACACAAGAGAGGCATGAACTTTCTGGAGTGGGTCCAGAGGAGGGCCACAAAGATGATCAGAGGGCTAGAGCACCTTTCTTATAAAGACAGGCTGAAAAAAAAGAGAGGCAAGTCTGCAATAACTGGAAAATGTGTCTGTGCAGATGGGAGGATTATAGAATGTATTTGGTTTGGCTGAGCTGCAGTAAATTCTTCCCAGAGTATCTTTCTAGTGCTGTGTTTTGCAGTGGTGTAGCTGGATGTTGGTAACAGAGCAGTGTTTTTGCTACTGCTGAGCCAAGCTCCAAGGCTGTACTTTTCCAACATTCTCCCTCTCCCAAAAGCATGCTGAAGAGTGGGCAAGATTTTGAGAGGGGACAGAGCTGGGCCAGCTGACCCAAACTGACCAAAGGGGTATGCCATGCCATGTGATGTCAGCTCAGATATAAAAGCTAAGTGAAAGAAGTTGTGGTGACAATTGTTGTGGAAGCAATCGTTGATGGCATCTGTCCTCCAGAGTAGTCACTACTGATATTGAAGCCCTGCTTCCTGGGAGTGACCAAACATTGTCTGCTGATGAGAAGTAAAGAATAATATCTTTGTTTGCACTTGCTTCTGCATGTGGCCTTCTCTTTGGCTTCACATCTATTTAAATTGCTGCTATCTTGACTCCTGTGCTTTTGTTGAATTTTCCCTCTCCCCTTTCCATCTAAGAAAGGGAGTGATAAAGCAGTTTTGGTGGACATCTGACTCCCAGCCAAGGCCAAACCACACAGATGGTTTCACAAAAATACTGTGAAAGCATGTTGAGACGCCACAAGGAAAGCCAAAGCTCTCTTATAACTAAACCTGGCTAGGAAAGTGAAAGATAACAAGAAGGGCTTCTTTAAATAGCTCAAGAGTAAAAGAAAGAATAGGGGAAAAGTGGGTCCATTATCAAATGCATTGGGAATTGTGGTGACAGACAATGCAGAGATGGCAAAATTACTGAATGCCTTCTTTGCTTCAGTCTTTACTGCTAAGACAGTAAGTCTACTGCTAAGCTCTCAGGAATATCAGACATTGGAGGTAGAAGAGCATTCTTGTGCAGCCTGCTCTAGGTGATTCTGCTTTGGCAGTGGGGTTGTGTTCAATGATCTCTGGAGATCCCTTCCAACCCCTAACGTTCTGAGATTCTGTTCAGCCTAGAATACAGAAGGCTCCAGAGTAACCTTATAGCTACATTTCAATATCTGAAGGGGACCTACAGGAAGGCTGGGGAAGGACTGTTTAGAAGGGCTTGTAGTGATAGGATGAGTATTAAACTGGAGCAGGAACATAAGGAAGAAGTTCTCTACAGTGAGGGTGGTGGATTACTGGAACAGGTTCCCCAGGCAGGTCTTTGAGACCACATCCCTGGAGACATTTGAGATCAGATTCAATACAGCCCTGGGCAGCCTGGTCTAGTTGGAGGCATCCCTATTCACTGCAGGAGTATTGGACAAGATGACCTTTGAGGGTCCCTTCCAACCCAGCACAACGTGTGAGTATGCTTATTCCTTTTCAGTGAGTTGTCTTATTACTGTTTGTCTGATGCTTATTTTGCAATATTTTATCACATGCAGCTATTTTATGGTTTGGATTCAATGCCTTGCATTTTTTGCAAGTACTCATACAGACACTTCATATATTCAAATCCATTCATTAAGAAATTTGGTATTAATGAAATAACCTTGATATTATTGGAATCTTTGCAGGCTAGCCACCTGCAAAGAATGTGTACATGGAACTTAAAACTGGTGTTAACTGATGCACAGTATCATAAGGATAGCCTTAGTTTCAGAAAAACACTCAACTGGATGGAGGTTTGCTGTGCACAGGTGAATGGCCCAGGAAACATCAGCCTTGTCCTGGCACAAAGGATACTCAATTTCAGGATTTTTCAGTGTTTCCCACAGATAGCTAGAACAAATATCTGTACAACACCTGCCTCTGGTTGGCCCCCATTCTGTCAAGAAGTCTTTAGGGAAGTGACAGGCATCTTTTCAGGCTAGTATCTCTTCTGTTCTCCCTTTGCTTTATGCCAATCCTGATGTCCATTTATCTTGGGTGAAGTGTGATGGACATCTAATTACTAGCCTTTAATAATTTTCCTGCTTGTGGTGGACTGGGGTATGCACACTGTGGACCTTAGCCTATTGTAAACAAAAATTGAGAGCATCTGAAATGAGAAGATTTTTTTTTATTTAATTGAAAAACATGCATTTTCCATGGGCATTTCAGCATCTAACTTAGATGCCTAAAGTAAGTATATGATTGCATCCTTCACTTGCTGCATTAGGACAAGACAACCTAGATATTTTCTACTTCATCATGTCAGACTAGTTTGTTCATTAGGTATCATCTTGCACCTAACATATTCACAGCTAAAACTGGTTTTGGTAAGAATCTATTTTTATTCTTTCTGCTCTCCTAATTATAGTCTTAAAGGCCTGCTTGTGGGTTATAGCAATCACGGCAGATGCCTTTTACCAATATTTATTAATTTTTAAATTAATAAGTGCAAAGTTTGTAAAGAAAAATCATGTTTCTTTATAGAGCTGTTTTCACATGCTAAAAGGGAGCTTGGGACCTATGTCTCTGCCATACTTCCCACCCCCCAAATTTTATCCACCTTGTTGCAGTGTCCTTCAGAACTATAATTTGATCTAGCTCTGTAATGTTCATTATTATTTTCTTCCTTATCAGTACAGCAACTACCACTTATATACCAGGAAGAGGATCAGCATCTCCAGGCTATCGTCTGGGCTTAATCTTGGGAAGACAGCAAGGCTTCCCACTAGCACATCCAGACCAAGGCCTGATCCTGTGGTATGATTTATTTTAATATTGCTTGATAGATTACTTTCAGCCATTAATTTGTCTAATTGTTCTTTGAAGCATGTAAGCTTTTGAAATCTTGCAGTTAATTCCACAGAAAAGTGTCTCCCTTTTAAGCCACTTGAGAGTCTGATTTTATGGCTTCCAGGTCTTGTATTACAACAGACAGCACATAACCATCCCCCCATTTGTCTTTCCCATGCACTCCTGATTTTTCCTCACTGCCATAAAACTATTTTTCAGAGATTAAAAGCACACATTCCTTGTCCAGCAATCATCCCATTGCTCCTTCACCATGTTAAATGCCATCCTTGTAACTTTCCTGTGTTGCTATACCAAAGTTAATGATAAGATCTGTATATTACATTCACAGGGGTGTGCCATGGATTTATCATTGCACACTGATACTTTCTATTTTGATCTTCTGTTTTTTACTAATAATGCCTTTTCACTTAAATAATATATGACCTGGTATCATCTACGTGTTGGAGAGACAACAGGCTTGCCAAGTCTCATGCTGCCCAAAGATTTAGGAAGATTTGTGACATCAGATGCTAGAGAAGAGGTACCCTCAACACACAATCCTCTGCTGCACCAAAGCAAATGAATTTAAACACAAGCACAGAAAGGATTTGTCCCTCAGAGGCTGGCTGTGATTAATGTTATTCAAGAACTTTTCTTACCTGCTGTGCAAATACATACTTAGCAAAGGGATGATAGTAGTGTATACTGCTGCCTAGCAGTAAGAAAGTGAAGAGAGAGGGCCTGTTCCTCTTCCCATTAAATGCTGCTTTTAAGTTAATGCTCTTTTGCCTAGCATTGCTTGTGCTACCTTGCAGCTGTGTCTGCAGCTCCTTTCAGAATTTCTCATTCTGACCTGAACATCTATCTCCTGGCTTGACTCGACTCCCTGGCTTGGCTTCACACCTGCTTCATCCCAACCAATCTGGCAGATGATCAATGCCCTGAAGCTGATCTCTATCTCTGTCTACAGACCTGTTCCTGAACTGGACTCACTGACTCAACTTTCCAACACCTTGTCAGCGAGGCAGTTCTCCTGCCTGTGTTGTCATCACCCTCAGCTCCTGGCTTCCATGCCTTCCCTGCTGGAGCAACCTGCAAGTGCTGACACTGCATATATTGTCTCA
This sequence comes from Psilopogon haemacephalus, assembly GCA_013396835.1. Lineage (NCBI taxonomy): Eukaryota > Metazoa > Chordata > Aves > Piciformes > Megalaimidae > Psilopogon > Psilopogon haemacephalus. Next base: position 21,523 of record VWZI01013027.1, on the reverse strand, counting down.
CAGAGCTCTGCATTTCAAATGCAGAAACTGTTAGACATGGTGAAGTATTTTTTCATGTCATCTGAACTTGGGCAGGAAAGAGGTTTTTGTCCTGAGGATGTTTTCAAATTTTGAAAAATATTTTTTCTTGGCATAGACATCAGAATTTTCAGAATAGTAATCTTGGTGACAAATCAAAGTAGGCAACAGCTCAGGGCTTACAACACTTTTTTGGAGACTATAGCTCATGTTTTGATATCAGAGCATGATTAGTCAGCTCTACAAAATGTTGCAGTGCCAGTGAATTATACAAAATAATTCCTACACTATATTAGCCATATTTTGAGACAATTAGATTTAAAAGTGGTAGCAGGAGAATTAAAAGTCAAACATAGATGTGCCAGATAACCAGTAATGCTTGTCTGTACTAGGAACTGTATATCCAAACAATTTCCCAGTGGAAATCCTTTTATTTAGTTTTTCCAGGTTCATTCATCTTTAATATCAGCACATGGCATGTGGCTGAAAATAATGCCTTTTTTTTTTACCAGACAAAATTAAATGGTGCATCTCTGGATCAGAACCTAGAGATGGTGTTCAAAGTGAAAGTAACTAGGGATTTGATCACAAACGTAAAGTGGCGAGTTCCTTCTAGGAAAGCTAAGGTACTGGAGGGTAATCCACGAGGACATACAGGAGAGGGCTGCATTGGAGCTGAACTGATTTAGCAATGACCACTTTATTTTTGTTACAGATTTCTCCACTTCTGCTCTGGATATCACTGAACTGATAGTGGTCTATTTTAAGAAGAGACTGGATGAAGAAAAGTATCAACTTTGACTGAAAAGATATCTACGCCTGTGGCAGAATTAATTTCACAAGAAAAAAAAAAATCAGGACTCCCAGAAGACTTCTATTCAAGCTAGCCACAATTTTTTTTTTTCCTAAAATCAACGGAGATAAACAGATTAATGCTTGTATCCACTCTGACACCTAGTCTACATCTGACAATCGAGCAATTAAAAATGTGTATGATTTAGTTTGTCATCGGCTAACCATTTCCTTGCAATCTTTCTCTGCTTATTTTCTAATCTTTTTCTATTCCTTTTCTCTATTGTTTCTTTACTGAGTTGTTTTTCCTTCGCTATTGTCATATGCACATCTTGTAAATATCAAGATCTACACATTGTCATGTTCACTTCCTAACTAAATTGTTTAATTCTAGAACCTTTGTGAGATAAACCAGAAGTGCCAAGCAAACCTGTGTTGTAACATATTAGTCAGTGGGAGGAAGGGTGATTTTGGAAATGCCAGCTCATATTGGCAGGAAACAAATAAGCAGGAATTTCAGTGATTCATCTCTCAGTCAGGAAGGGACGATCAGGAAGAATCTGGACCAGGAAGAAGCTAGAACTGGAATGGAAAGTATGAGGAATAGTTCTGGCTCGTGTAATATGTAATGCTGAGGATAAAAGTGGTATTTCTCTGTTATATGTCCAATCTATTGCTACGACGCTCAGATCAAAGACCCCAGTCTTTGTTTCATACAAGACTTGATGCTAGCCTCTGGCATCTTCATTTACACTTCTAAATAATGACCACTTTTGTCAAAGTGATGGGACATTTGCAGTTCTCTTGCCTGCAAAGGAATAACAAATGGCTCAGGCCATGAATTGTAAATGCAAGCTCTCCAGACAATGAATTGGGATTTTAGCTTTAAGCTTCTAATGTCAAAAACGTTTGACTCAAAAGGCAGATGTAAGAGAATGCTAATGGATAGTGAAAATTCTGGCTTAATTAGACGGGTTTCATTAAACCAGTGCTAATCCTTATGTGAGTACTCTTACCTGCGAACAACAGTGGTTCAGTAATCTTAAACTGAATTTGAGCCAGTATAAAAGAAACTGAAATATGGCACACAAACTGGAGTGAGTAAGCGCACTAGGACTTAGCACGGGTTTAATTAAATTAGTAAAAGATTAAACCATTGCCATTTCTTATTTGGAGGAACCTTCCAAAAGTAGCTGGGGGAAGCAGGGATAGAATATAGATGATTTGTTAACTTTGACAACTGGTATATTTTGGAAAACGTTTAATGTCATTGCTGGTTGATAGTGTTCATAATATGTATATGCCCCTGTAAGAAGAGTAATGACAAAAAACAAAAAAAAAGTAATTTGCTGCATTTCTCAAATATGGTTTTAAAGTACGGATAAATGAGCTACTTATCCACCTGGAGACACTGGAGGTTCACTTTGTCTTTTGAGGACAGACTTTATAATAAGGACAGACTTTATAACAATACAGGTCAGGTACCTATGGTCAAAACCTCAGCTGGTATCAGTCACTGTGTCTGTACTGAGATGTGTGTACATCTACAGAGAATAGTTTCTTTACTTTTAAAATATTCAATCTAAAAGCTCAGTTCTAAAGGTATCATTAATCTATTTTTATTCTTTATTTGTAACAATATTCTGAAAATGGTCAAAATAAATAATGTGATCAAATTATCCGGGTGAGATATCAATTATGTGCTGACGTGAATTCACAGTTATTTGAAGTGGGTTATAAGGAATGCTACCAACCAAGTGTTACCGAGCTATAAATTATTAGAATATTTGTGGGAAATTATATATACCACAATTCAGATGTTTTGAACTAAAACTACAGTGAAAAGAATTTGAAATACACTCAAGGAAAAGAAAATTATACAGTCAAGAGTAAAATAGGCAGACTTCTAATAGGCTTTAAGTCGGTTTGATCAAGAAATTAAGCTAATCTGAGGTGAGCCGGCACCTCTACTGCTCCTTAAGCCAAGTCGCTTGTGTTGGCTCACAGTGATGTACCCAGAGGACTCCTAAACTTAGCAGGAGGAACTAGGAGGTGCAGAGATAAGCCTTCCAGGCTTTTAAAGCCCGTGCCTAACTCAATCAATAACAACAACAAAGATTCAAAAGGAGATTTTAACACTAATGGACAACATCTGCATAATAATCGAGTACTTACAACAATGATCCTAACAGAGAGAACGAGACCCTTTTTCACCTGAGACGTCTGAAGCTCACCCTCCTGTGCCCAGTGAAAGTGCCAGCAACGCCCTGAAAAGGACCTTTTTCGATCACTTCCCATTAAAACACAGCGGGAAGTCAGGCTTGCAAGAATCGTGCCGACAAAGAGCACAAATAAGAAGGCTAAGACTTGATCCAGTGACATCGTAAAGTTGCTATAAATATCCATTTGACAAAGCAACATCTGTGTATATCACATAGAGAGCTGAGTTAGTATCAACTCTCTCTCTCTGATTTGTTCAAAGCATTTTGAAAGGTAACTCCTTCCCATGGACTTCATGCTGGCTCACATATTGTGTCCTCCCTAGGCCAGCATAAAACATAAAGCATAAACATAAACATTGCGTTGTTCAACAAAACAAAACAAATTAATTGCATGCTCTTACTGTTGTGGAGTCAGGTTGTACTGTCAGCTCATGTGGTGATGCACAAATCTGGTGGGAAGGAAAATGGAAGCATAGGCTGGAGTCTATCAAGAAAAGAATTATTGAACTGACATATTTGGCAACACTTGATATCAAGAAGTAAGACATAATTAACAAGATTATTAAATAACTGTTAGTAGCCTTAAAAATTGTCTGGTTTGAGACAAGTGAAAGAAATTAATGTTTGTTTTAACAGTCAGTATTTCAATAATAGAGTGCCTCAAGAAACAGTGTGATCTATACAGTAAGATGATGCAGTTCATGATGCATGGGAACCATGTTCTCAAGCAACATATTGCCTATGTTGGAATGCTGTGCAGAAAGCAGTACTAGACTGACTTATTTTACACCTTCGATCGCACAGAGTATTGACTAAAAAGTACCAGTTGGTCCTGTATCAGAAAGTAGCACAAGTCATCATTCCATTTTATAAAAGAGGGTTATCACTTGAAAGATGTACAATTGAAAAAATTTTTGACAGAAAGTGACTGAAGAAATAGAATGAGAATGTTCCAGCAGAAAACAGAATTTTAAAATAAGAAGAATGAAGGGGGAAAGAAATGGAAGGGGTTTGCCTTTTCTCAGTCAGTAGAATCCAAGAATCACAGAATTGTGGATGTTGGCAGGGACTTCTACAGATCACCTAATCCAACTCCACACAATTCAAAGCAGAGTCATTTGCAGCAAGCTTCTCAGGACTCTGTCCAATAGGTTTTTCAACATCTCTAAAGATGGAGGCTCACAACCTCTCTAGGCACTTTAGCTGAATGCACACTCTTATAGTAAAAACGTTTTTCTTATGTTGCTGCACAGTCTGATGGCATCTTCCTGTAGTTCCTTTATGTGAGTGACACAGATTCTCAACAATGACACATCTGCTGCACACTGAAAGATCACCTCCTGCTGCCCTCACCCCAGCCAGAGGCCCCAGGCACTCTCTACAACCTGCATAGCTGTGTCCTCCTTTTAGATCTCCATCTGGAAGTTGTCCTAGAATAAAATAGTTTGGAATAGAAAGTGGAGTAGAATTTCAGAAGCAATTTGTGTAAATGTTTATTCCAGAATTATTTTTTTCCCCCACTTCCGGGTTAGCATATTCAGTTTCCAAACCCTGCATGCTGTGTCTACACTATTTCCTTCTCTATTTCTTTCCCATCTGATCTGTCACCTTACCAGCTTAATTGGTGAAGAAAATACAGTGTGACTACCACTATGTCTTTCACTTTGGCATTGACTTTCTAAAGATACAATAGCAGTCAAAAGTACTGCTACTTTGTCTCTTGTAAAATTAACATCACCTGAACTACTTCAGGGGTAGAAAAGTCAGAAGATTCAGGTGTAAAATATAGTTGAAAGTCCACATGATTGGTTAAGCAGATGGCAAGGTGGACAGAAGAGAATAAAAGAAAAACGAAGATTAATAAAATCAGGTTTGTCAATAAATGTTTTCACTTTGGATATATAAACCAAGGACTTCTTAAAGTTTTAGACTGAGACCATTACTGACACTCAAGACTGTAGTGACCACCAGTATGGTGGTCACCACCAATTAATAACAGAGCAATGATGATATAAGTGCTGCACAGTTTTTATGTGCATCACATACAGATTACATCCCAGAATGTGGAAACAAACGTCAAACAGGCACTCAAAAAATGTTGTCTAGGAGTGCTTTCTGTAAGGCAAAGCATGCTTCTTTGTGTCTTTTTATTTTTACTGTTGCTGTCTGAAAATCTTTACCTCTTACAAATATTATTGTTGATGCTTTCTAAAAAAATATTTCTTCTTCCCCTCTGCACACAGTCAGTCACCATTTTGAAAAAAGACACATTCAGGCTATGAATAAAGTGAAAAAAAGAGCACAAATTAATCAGAGCCAGTGGAACACACTTTACCTCAGGCTCTATCCTTGCTGGACTTCTGCCTGAGTGTGGCTTTTGGCTGCTGTTGGGCTCTGTAAGCTCTGTGAATTTTTTTTCCGTACAAACGCTTAATTTCTTTTTAGCTCTAAAACGTGTTCTTTCAGTTGATGCGAACTGCTGCAACAGTAAAGCTCTAGGAAAGGCACAACACATTTCACTGTTGTGGTTGTTGCCTTCTGTCTTCCAAGAGTAGAACCAGCCATGATGATCAGCTCCAGAGTCTATCCAGTTGAGTGCCCTTCTCTATGTTAGAAGCTAGAAGGTTAGGGAAGGAGTGTTTTTGAACAGTAGATGTTGACGGTTACCCCCTCAATGTGTTCTTCCTTTCTCTCCTAGCACTTAGCTTATAGTCTTTCTGAGCCTAAGGTGCTACATCCGGTTTTCACACACAACAGCTCTTGATGGATTTTTTTCCTGCCATTCATGTCTATAATTTTGAGAGGTGCACTCTGTAGTGCCTGCAACAGAGGTTGAGCTGACCTTTATGTTCAGTTTTGAGGTATATATTTCCATTTGTGGACCCACAATTTTGCTGGAAAACAAACTCCAGAGTCATTATGAGTCAGTTGGGGGGGAAAAAAAGAAAATTAAGAATTACATTTTGGCCATTTAAAAAAGTTTGCACTACACTTTCTTGTGCTTTCCTGTTATTCTCAGATTTCAAGAACTAAGACATAACCACTTTTTATCTGCCTTCTTTGTACTTTCACGGTTTTATAAACCTTTATCATACTCTTCCTCAGCCATCTCTTTCAAGCTGAAGAATCTTAGCCTACTTAATCTCTTTTCATAAAGTAGCTGCTCCATATTTCACCTCATCTTAATTGCCCTTCTTTGTATCACTTTTACATCCTTTTAAAAGATGGCAAGGCTAGAAATGCACAGTATCCAAGATTTGTGCAAGCACAACAGACTTACTTTCAGCAGAATGTTGTTTTCTGTTTTGCTTTCTGTCACTTCCATAGTGATTCCTAGCATCTTATTACTCTTGTTGTCTCCAATTATGATACCCACACAGTTGATTTCACAGTGATTTCACTGTTTGTTTATTTATTTTTCTAATGCTGATTGAGAGAATGTTCTTCTAAATTATTTGCTTTTGTCTCTCTTCGAAAATATTTTCAGGAATTTTGCCAGTGCTTGTCTGGGAATTTCTTAGTCCCAGGAACCTGATCACTATTACTGTTGTACAACATCTGAAGTTTAGCTGCAAATGGATGTGGGGTCATGTTTGTGCTGTCATGCAAACTTTACTGAAAGTATGCTAAAGACATTTAGGAAGCAAGTTACCTGGAGCAGACTGCCAGTTAATAGAATCTCTCAATAGAAGAGGTAAACGTCAGAAAAGGGTGGTTATCTTTTAAAAGTGTTTGACAGTAAGACTGTCCTTGCTAATCTGCATTGAGGATCATGAGCATGCTGAAGGACAAGCTGCAGCAGCAGAAATGGTGTGATTTCATATCTGTAATTTTAGGGTTCATCAGCAGGACTTGATGTGATCATATGTACAGATAATATTCTTAGCAGTTAAACTAATTGGCAGTTATCAGTGTGGGGTTTTGTACTAGCCAGGAGTTATTTAAGAACGTTTCTGCCATAATTTGTCAGTGGTACTTTGCCCCCACTTCTCAAGACTTTTATAAAGAAAAGAGATTCTAGCAAGTAATTGTGAACAAAGATTACAGAAATTTTTATCTTCTCTGTTCTGACATAAACAGTTACTGTATTTTTAAAATAATGATTGTGAGAAACTAAGATCTACAGAAAATTAAGTAATTGAAACTATATATCTTAGTTAAGCCATTTCAGTCCACTCCTTTTTTTCTGTTCATCTGTTATGGCAAGGCAATATTTACTTACATAACTCAGGAATACTGCGTGTGATAATTAATGCTTATAAGCAGTAGTATAATTAAAATGAAGAGCTGTGCACTTCCAAAGGATTATTAATTTTATTATCATCGTTACTACTGTACTGAGCTATTGCAAATTACTAAAAGATAGCCAATTATAATGAATTTTCTTGAGAATACTTTTTATGGTATTAAAATGAGAGTGTTACACTGCAGGAAATTCATAATGAAGTTATAAAAATGAGGTTACATCCTATGCCTTAAAATGGTACTGTCCATCCTGCAAGTAGTCAAAATAATTAATAAATGCTCATTAACAGAAAAACGTACTAATCTATCCTTTCACTACTATCTATGTTCATTCATTTACTGCTTGATGAAAATTTCTCATCTTTGCCTCAATGATTTTTGAGTCATACGCCAGGACTGCCTGCCATTCCAGGAAAAAAAAAGTTAAGGCTAATGATTAAAAGCAACAGGGTTTCTGCACTTTAATAAGGGCCCCTTTGCCATTGAAGATGCTGAATCTGATAGTGTGGGAGATTTCAGCACTGAGAATGTAAGCACTATTCAGATCCTGTGGCCTAGGAGGTGATGAGCCTCTTGCAAAGTTGTGGTCATTCTGTGGCTGTAACCAGGTGCTCATATGCCAGGTTGAGGCTAACTGCAGCAAGGCTGGATCAAAAGACGCCTTTCCTTAATGCTTTCAACTCTGCATTATAGGATAGTTCCTCGGTTAAATCAATCTGCCTACTTAACTGTGCTCTAAAGTATGCTGTGAGATGAATCCAATAAAAAATGCTACTAACGGCAACTTTAAAAATTTTAAATGGGTCATTTTAGAAGCTGGTTTAGAACATAGTTGCACCTCGGGACCATCTCCTATGAAAATTTAAAACACCTTTGTTAAAAGCCACTTTAAATGGTTATTTGGATTAATACTTTTGAGTTTTTAAAAAACGCAAGATGAATTATATTGTCAATAAAATTAATTTATTTCCACTGTCAGTAAGGAATAATTTCTTATGCATAATTTCTGCTTCTTACTTGACTGGCTTTCTAGACATTCCAATTTAGGTTCTTGATGAGTTGAGAATAAAAGATTTCCCTATTCTAAACCAAAAGATTAATTACAGAACAAAGACTGCCTGTGAAGAAAAATGTTATTCCTTGCCCTTTACAGATGTTGTAAGAAAGTAATTAGTTAGGAGCGTAATCAAACTCTGAGTAGGATTTGTAAGGCAGGTTAAACCACCTCTGCCCTTGCTGATACTTTGCTGTTCTGGGTGCTAGGAAGAGCTCTGGTTTAATTGAAACAGTCCAGGCACCAGACAAAACGCTCTCCCTGTGACAGCAATCTTAGCATGAGAAAGCATGATCTTCTCATGAGGGAAAGGGATTTCAGAAAGGCCGACATTATCATTGGAGTACTGTGTTCAGTTCTGGGCTTCCCAGTTCAACAGGGAGAGGAATATACTAGAGAATGTCCAACAGAGGGCTATAAGGATTATTAAGGAACTGAAACATCTGTCTTATGAGTAAAGGCTGAGACATCTGGGGCTGTTTAGTCTAGAAAACAGAAAACTAAGAGGAGATCTTACAAATGTTTACAAATACCTGAAGGGTGAGAGTCAAGAAAAAGGAGCTAGTCTCTTTTCAGCAGTTTCCTGTGATAGGACAAGAGGCAATGGATACAAACTGGAACGCAGGAAGTTCCATCTCAACATGAAGAAAAACCTCTTTACTGTGAGGGTGCTGAGTACTGGAATTGGCTGTCCAGAGAACGTGTGGAGACTTTCAAGACCTGTCTGGATATATTCCTGTGTGACCTGCCCTAGGTGATTTTGCTTTGGCAGGGAGGTTGGACTCGATCTCTGGAGGTCTCTTCCATTCTGTGATTCTAAGATTGCACCACAAAGCTGCAAGCACGGCAGTGCCAAGCAGGAAGCGATAGCGCTATGGACTCAGAGAGATGGTTACTCTCCCAAAAGGTTCGACCAATGCAAAGACTTGATTTTTTTCAACTTCATTTGGGATATGCTTTCCTGAGATATGAAGGTAATCCCAACAACACTGTGAATATTTCACTGTCGGCAGGCTGAAGAAATGGTCTAACAGGAACCTCATGATGTTCACCAAGAAGTGCAAAGTCCTGCACTTGGAGAGGAACAATCTCATGCACTGATAGATGGAAAGCAGCTTGTCAGAAAAGGTCTTGGTGGGCACCAGATAGAACAAGAGTCGTCAATGTGTGCTTGCCACAAAGATGAGTAATATCCTAGGCTGCATTATGCAAAGTATGGCAAACAGCTTGAGAGGGAGGATCCTTCCACTTTATTCAGTGCTGGGGAGCCCACACATGGAGTCCTGTGTCCAGTTGGACTCGATGATCTCAAAGGTGTTTTCCAAACCGGTTAATGCTGTGATTCAATTCGGGGTTCTTCATTACAAACGATACATATACTGGGAAAGAGTCCAGTGAAGGGCCGTGGAGATTGTGAAGGTACTAGAGAATCTTTCCTGTGAAGAAAGGCTGGGACTGTTCAGCCCTGAGATGAAGAGGTTCAAGAGGATCTCACCAACATATATAAATACCTGAAGGAGGGCCACAGAGAGGCTGCACTCAGTCTTTTCTCAGTGGAGCATATTGACAGGATCAAAGGCAGCTGGCACAAACTGAAACACAGGAGGTCCCCTCTGAACATCAGGAAACATCTTTTCACTATGAAAGTGAACGAGCATTGCACAGGCTGCCCAGAGTTTGTGGAATTATAGAATATCTTGAGTTAGAAGGCACTTATAAGGATCATCGAGTTCAAAACTCTGCTTGTTGCACAACTACCTAAAACTAAATCATATGACTTAAGAGTGTCATCCAGATGCTCCCTGAACTCTGACAGTGTTGGTGCCATGGCCACTTCCCAGGGAGCTTGTTCCAGTGATTGACCAATCACCCTCTCAATATTTTTTTTTTCCTAGTGTCCAGTCTGAACTCCTGATGCAGTTTCATCTCATTTCATATGTCCTATCACTGGTCACTATAGAAACAAGTCTTCATCTTTGAAGATACCCAAAAGCTATCAAAACATGGTCTTAGTCAACCTGATTTAGGCAGCCCTGTCTGAGCAGGGAGGTTGGATGAGATGAGCTCTACAAACTCAGTTGTTCTGTGTTTCTGTGATTTATGATTATTTGTTGAACAATCGGTCTAGAGGTTCACGTTTAAAAAACACTCTGCAACAGGATGGATGTATTTAATATTATGTGGTGGAATTCAGCGCATCATGTGTGTTCAGCCATTTTTGTAATTTGTGTTTGCTCTTCCTCTGGCTCTCTACCCATTGAAGCATCCAACTAAACTATTATCCAAACATATTTTACAGAAGAAACCATCTTTGTCCACTGCCTTGTGAAGCACCTCCTCCTTGCAGCGAATCACAACACTGGCACATGGCACAGTTGCACCTGGGGTGCTGACATACCGCCACGAAGGACCCTTGCGCCCTTCCCTGAGGGAACGCTCCACCAATCGGGGCTAGAGGCAAGGCAGACTGGGCTCAGGAGCATTCTGGGGGTCGTGGAGATGACCGCATCGCGCCCCACCAGCCTGAAGCACGAAGCTGTGGCAGTGCCCTACCGTCTCTATCCCCCTCAGCGGCTCCCCGCGGGCCGCCCTCCCAATGGCCGCCTTCGCCACGCGGGGGGCGGTGCTTATCCCTCCCGACGTCTTTCAAACGGGCCAACCGCCGGGCGCGGAGGGAGGGCGTGCCGGCTCGCAGTCCCCGCCTGGGACTTTAAAGCGCCATTTTGTGCTGGGCGGTAGGATATCGATTGCCGCTCCCAATCCGGCGCGCAGTTGGCGGAGTGTGGTGAGGCGGCGGGCGCCCGGCGCCGGCCGACAGGTTTTTTTATCGGCTGTGGTTTCTCGGCGTCTCCCCTTCTCCCCCCGCCCCAACCCCGTACGCTCTGCTCCTCTGCCTCCATGACCCGCAGTAGGAAGCAGGCGGCGCTGGAGAGAGGGGCCGCGAAGATGAACCAAGAGGCAGGGAGCGCCGCGGCACCGGCCGCAGGAGCCCAGGTGACGGGGGCAGCCGACGACGGAGCGGCTCCTGCCGCCTGGAGGCTGGAAGGAGGAGCGGAGAAAGTTGTGTACTCGCGCTCTCGGATCTCCTTCGCCGGCACCAAAGCGCTGAGCGACGCCCTCAAGATCTTCATGCCCAAGTCTACAGAGTTCATGAGCTCTGACTCGGAGCTATGGAACTTCCTCTGCAGCCTCAAGCACGAGTTTTCTCCAGTCATCCTTCGCAGCAAGGACGTCTACGGATACTCGTCCTGTCGCGCCGTCGTACCCGATCCCCCGGCGGAACGACCCCGCCGCCGCGCCGGTAAACGGCGTTTCCCGGCCGTCGACACCAAGCGCCGGGCTGCGGCGGCGGGTGGCAGCGCCAAGCGGCGGAGGCGGCGGCGGCGCCGCAGGAGGGGACGGGAGAGGCAGCGGCAAGTGGCCGCAGCTTCGGCGGCCAGCGGCCCCCACAGCGAGGAGGAGACGTCGGAGTTGGGGCAGCCAGGCGAGGAGGCGGACAGTGAGCAGGACAGCGCGGCGGAGGGCGCCACCTGGGAGCCTTTCGGCCGCAAGTCGCTGGAGGAGATCTGGAAGGCGGCCACCCCCCGCCTCACCACCTTCCCCACCATCCGGGTGCGGGGCAACGTTTGGAGCCGGCGGAGTCTGGCGGCGGTGCGGCGCCGGGCGCAACGGATCCTCGGCGTGGACCTGTCTCCTGTGGTGCGGCTGCGCCGCTTCCCCGTGCCCGCGTCCTGAGGCCGCGGGAGGCCTCTCTCCCCGTGGCGGGAGGGGGGAAAGCCGGCGCCTTATACCTTCGCCGTGGTGCGGATAAAGAGACCGATATCAGTCACCTGTTTACATTGCTTTTGTCGGGATCGCGTTCTGCAGCACTTTATGGCTCGGTTGCTGGGGGGCGGGGGGCTGGGCCCCCAAGGTGCACTGGGGGCGGCCTGCCGGGTCGCCGCGCAGCCAGGGTCCGGCCTCGCCCTAGGCTAGTCTGCGGTGTGTCCCCTTCTCGCCGGGGCGCCGGAGGGTGCGAAGGACCGTTGGACAGGTATCACGCGTGGGGACCAAGTTCCACTTTTTTATCTCCCGTTGGGCTACCTCACTGGTCCAGATGTCCACCCATAACGTTATTTTCCAAAGGAACTTTTCATGCTTGTATAATAAAGCACCATCTGATTCTTGCTATTTTCCCCCACCCCTTTCCCAATGGATTATGTATGCTTTGTGGTGTTGCACTAGTATGTGCTCAGGGTATTTTGAATCCCAGGCATTCCCAAGTTTCAGTTTACTCTGATCAAGATGCATACCGAATGGAGGTTCAAGACTTGTGGCTGTTCTTGATGGTGCAAAACTTTTTAATTCCATGGGCTTAGTGATATATAAAGATGTATTGCGCAGCATAATTGTTACACTTTTGTATCTAATTTTTAAAGTTTTTCTAGTTGAACTAAGCATTTGTTTCTATCGAGCACCTAAAGACAGAATCATCCTGATATTTTATAAGCCTCTTTATTTAGGAAAGTTCATTTGGACAACCTCAGTGAACTTAATAAAAGTGAAAGAACAAGTGGCATTTCAGTCCAATGAAATTGCACAGGGATGCTTTCCTTGAGGTACACTAGGCACTTAATGTAGACAAGCTCATCTAAGCAATGTATACATATCTGAAGGTGAGCTATGATAAAATGGTAATATTGGCACTGACAGCCAAGAGTCAGTAGCTTGTAAGATGCACATGCTATGTTGAAGTGCCTCTATGCAAAAAGAACAAGACCTGATACATGACCACTTCGTAACAAAATGGCACTAGTTGTCATTCTGGTGTTATGAGATGATTAATGATGAAAGATGGTTTTTACCATAATTACGTGCATGTAGCTTATTTTTATAAACCTCTCCTGGGTTTTGCAGCAGACTGATGTAAGATTCATGATGTAGCTTGGTTATTTTGATTGAAAAATACCACATCGTTCTACATGATAGGCAGTCTCTCCATAAACTGATTTAATTAAGGGCTTTCTTTAAGTCTTATGCCTTGTGGTTGGTGTGTGGGAAGCAAGGTGTGTGTGTGTGTGAGAGAGAATGTGATTAATTTTTAATTTTATTTCTCTCCCAAAAGTAAAAAAAAAAACAACCAAAAACTTCGTAATGATTTATGCCTCTAGTATCCTGCCAAGTGAGACTTAACATACCAATTTCTGCAGTGTAATGAAGAATAACATCACAGCTTGTTATAGGATGTTTTGGTGACTTTCTGTTGGCTCTCTGCTGCTTGTTGTCTGCTGTTGACAGAGGCAGTAAAATGACTTGGTGTGTAGAGGATGGTTGTAAAACCTTAGTCCTAACCTAAAGCAGTCAACTCATTCTAAAGCCTGTTTTGTATATTATTATGTTTTACTCTTTCAAACTAACACTATATCCATCAGACTTTTGAAATTGTTTACATGATGTTAGACTGCCTGCTGATTGCAGCAGTAATGCCACATCACATTTCAGAAGTAAATTAGGAAATGAAAGTTCAAGGGTGCATATTGTTGTGCTGTTTTTCTGGCTATAGTACTTGGTTATGTGTGAAGGTGAAATTGTGTCGATTTAAGACAAGCTGCAGTGTGACCGAATGCTGAGGCAAACCAAAGGGGTTTTTTTTGTTTGTTTTTTTTGACAGTTCAGAAGTGCAATTTAAGAGTATTGTCATTAGTTCTCAAAGTATATAGTTGACTTTAACGCTCCTAATATTAGTCTACTTTTTAATATTATTTTGAAATACCTGTATAGGAAGATGATAAAGTTGTCATGTGCAGATTGTCCACTTAACTCATAAACAGGCACAGGACAGTAGATCAGATTTCAAGGGCAGTTAATGCTATGGGAGGCAGTGTTGAATCTGTGGAGGTTTATCCTGAAATGTTCTTTGTGGATACAAAATATAGCAAAGTAACATGAACTCTGAGTGTCTTCTATTGTGTGGGCTGCAAGTCTGAGGGTTGGGTTTTTTCCTCTTGGTTGTGTTTTGACTTATGTTTTTTTGAAATGGCAGCTTTATTGGGGGGGCTAATATGCATTGCTGTTACCTTGCTAGCAAGTTGGATTGAGAGATCACTGTAGTGTAAACTTCTCTGGCAGCTGCATTTACTTCTTAACTGAGCTATTTCAGACGGTAAAGTTAGTTAAGCTGGGAGGTCGGGGCGGGGCTGAGTCTTTAGTCAGATTTTCTAGCAAATTAATGTACCAAAATAGCTCAGCAAAGGCCTTGAGTACTGGGCAGGGTGTGGAAGCTGAGACAGCTAATTTCTTGATCATGTTCACTGCAGTTTGTGACAATTCAGTACAGGATATTATGTGTTTCATCTTTCCTCGCTTTTGCCCTCTTGAAGCTCCAACTCCTACCTGGTTCTCTGCTCATGTGGGGAAGCAATAAGGAAACTTCTATTTTAGGTTTGGACAGGTTGATACCTGTTGGTTTTTGTTTGACATTCTATCTGTAGACCAGAACTGAGGAAGTTTGGAAGAGGGTGTGCAAAACTACTGCATTATTGAGTTAGATAATTTTAAGCATGGAAGCCTTAGGAGGTTTTATTTTGTATAAAGTGTAATGGATTAGATGGACTTCTGGTCTGACTTTGTGTGGCTGACACTGAGCAGTGTCCAAAGTGTGATTTGGCTGATTTAACTCAGTAGTTTCAATGTAGAATCATAGAATGGTTTAGGTTGGAAGGCACCTCAAAGATCATCCAGTTCCAACCCCCCACCGTAGGTAGGGACACCTCCTGCTAGAACAGGTCGGTCAAAGCTTCACCCAACCTGGCCTTGAACACCTCCAGGGAGGGAGCATCTACAACTTCCCTGGGCAATCTGTTCTAGTATCTCACCACCCTCACTGGAAAGAACTTCCTCCTAACATCCAGTTTAAATCTTCCCTCTGCTGGTTTAAACCCATTGCTCCTCATCCTGTTGTTACAAGACCTTGTAAATAGTCCCTCCCCAGCCTCTCTGTAGGCCCCTTTCAGATACTGGAAGGCTACTATAAGGTTTCCTGGAAGCCTTCTCTTCTCCAGCTGAAGAGCCCCAGCTTTTGTAGCCTGTCCTTATAGCAGAGGTGCTCCAGCCCTCCTCTGGACTTGCTCCAACAGTGCCCTGTTCTTGTGCTGGGGACTCCAGAACTGCACACAGTACTCCAGGTGGGGTCTGACAGGAGCACAGTAAAGGGGAAGAATCACCTCCCTTGCCCTGCTGGCAATGCTACTCTTGATGCAGCCATCATAGGGGTCCACTTCTGAGACTGACAAATTGCAGGCCCAGAATAAATCTGGTGTACAGTGCCCAGTCTAGTTCAGTTAGCATAGATGGCTTTGTGCTAAACAGGAATCTTGCGGTAGCCTCTGTTGCAAAATTTGTCTTGCAGTAGCTGGTTCCCTCCCATATGAGCTCTTCTCATACAGTTACTTTGTGTACTGGATGTTCTGCTATTTCACTAACCTAATCTCAGTTTTCACCCAGTCAGTTGAAGGGTATTGAACTTCAAAATACCAAAAGGATTGCCAAAAAGAATTATGTGATGGCCTCAGACATCAAGGAGGGAGTTGAGATGACCATTGTCTAACATGTTGCCTAGTATTGGCTTTACTTCCAAGTGACAATGTCGTTTTCTGACATTAGTGAGGACTGAAGCTCATAAAAGGAGAAATCAATGCTTTGCAATATTTTTTTCTGTACCCTAGATGTTGCACAGAAGTTTTCTGAATCAAAAAGATCCAAGAGTATAATTGATCCTTGAAACCATCTGTTGCTAGTCAGTAAACAAAAACTCTGCATCTGCCTAAACCTGACACAGAGGATTGCTGTGTGTGTTTGACAAAAGGCAAAACTTAACTGTACTTGGGTTTTGCTGAGTGCATAAAGGATGTTGTGTGTATCTCTATTGCCTTGCCTATCAGGAGCAAAGGGCAGAGTGAATCCAGTCTGTAGACTGCAGCTTTGGTCCCAAAGAATTTTCCACTTTCTGTTTCTTCAGCAAGGCAGAGACATGGACTCATACTATTTAAGACAGTTATGCTAATTTGTAGTAGTTGTTTTTTTTTGCTGTAGTTTGAGTTCAAGAAGGCTTGCATGCACATGGGACCAGTAGTACTGGAAGCATTTCTGTTTCCTTTTGGCCCAAATGAACTGAAACAAACTTTGTCTGAGTCAAAAATGCTAATTTGAGGTTGAACACTGTTTTGTTTTACATGAAATACTCTGATCTGCTTGTGTCTATAAATACAGGAAATGTGGAAGCAAAGGACTTAATTCCCAGGAGTAAATTACTGCACAGAAATGAAGCAGTTTGTATCAAGTAAGATGGTAGATAAGAAATCTTGGACTTCTAGAGACCCAAATTTCAGTGGCCCCTTTGTCTTACTTAGATAAGAACATTTGAAGTTCTGTCTGGGGACTATAACAACTTGGTACAATTTTGTTCTTACAAGCTACGTGGGTACTATGGGTTTTAGGGAACATCTTGGTTCTTCACCTGATATTTTAGCTGAGTATAACGACTGAGGAAAGACTGGAGGCCCACCCATTCCAGAGTATTCTGTGGTAGAGGATTTGCTCAGGTAGTGATGCCAAACATGCTGCTTGTGATCGTTGATTTCTAAACTACCATGAGGCACGCAATATGGAAGGTAGTGAGACTACATAGGAGAATTTTCTAACACTTCTTATCCCTAATCAAGGCAAAGCGACTTTTCCATACTATAAAATAAATCATATTTCCTTGACATCAGTTCCTAAATATCTTTATAAAAGAAAGAAAAAAACCCCGAAAAACCAAAAAGCTACTGTGGTTGCTGGCATTTTCTTATGTAAAAAGGCTTGAAAGTATTTTCCAAGGTTGATACCAAGAATAGTTATCATTTATCTATTTATTTATTTTGAAACTTCTCAAGAAACTGTTAAGTAGAACTTGGTATTATAGGAGATAGAAGAAATGAGCCTTCATTGATGCAGATCATTTTTAGTCAACAGGTGTGGAGGATACCCAGCCAAATAGAAAAGTGCACAATTTCCTGTACTCTCCAGAGCCCTTTGAGAAAGCTTCCGTTCCAGAAGATGAGAATGGATAATGTTGAAGTTACATAAGGTTTCAACAGGAAAGCCCTATCCCTTGAGCTACTCTAGATTTTCACAGAATTGCCAGGGCTGGAAGGGACCTCAAAGATCATCCAGTTCCACGCCCCCTGCCATGGGCAGGGGCACCTCACACTAGATCAGGTTCTCCCCATTGCTGCTTTCAGGAGTCAAGAGAATCTGTACCTACACTCTCTTCCTAGGCTGGTCTTCAGAAGAGAGATAGTGTGAATGGTCTGGAGTAGATCTGGCATGGATGCTTTCACCTCTCAACTTGCAATAAGATGATCTGTGAGAATGGAGAGGACCTATTCATAAGCAAAAGTAATAATGTTATCATAATGTCAAGTTTAGGCAGCAGTCAACCTTAATCAAAATACCAGATGTTGTTGTCAATCGGATGGTATTTCCTTGATGAGAGGTGAGAAAACAAATGGAAAGAAGCTGATGTAACGAGTCCTTGTGACTGAGTCTGCATGATTTAAGATGCCTTTTCAAAGAGTCTTTGAAATGGTAGGAAGACTTCTTTCAGTCTTCCCATGAATCCATACACTTGAATTCTAAAATGAAGGTGCTCTGTTATTACAGGTATCCACTTTGTACAGTCTAGATTTGATAAAATAATTTATGACTAGTTTAATGACTCCATGAGAACTGGTGAGTAACAAGCGTGTGCTGCTGAATTGACTGTGCGGTGTCAGGTTATGTGGCAAACTGACACATCACAGTTCACCCCCTCTAAGGATATTTAGCACAGGTTGGGACCAGAGATGCAAGTTTTCTAGGAGCAAAAAGAGTAGTCTGAGCTGCTCTTGTCACTTATTCTGCCCAAGTTCCAATATAAAGGTTCCAAATACAAATCCTGATCTACAAAATGTATTTATGTATAGCAAAGATTTAAGTTTTATATATCATATGTGTAGATACAAAAGCTTGAAATTAGTAATTGTGTGTGTGTGTATATATGTATATATATATATTTATAGTAGAATTAGCCAGGTTGGAAGAGACCTCTTAAGATCATCCAGTCCAGCCTGTCACCCAGCTTTATCCAATCAACTAGACCATGGCACTAAGTGCACCATCCAGTTTTTTCTTGGAACACTTCCAGGGAGGGTGACTCCTCCACCTCCCTAGGCAGCCCATTCCAATGGTAAATCCCTCTCTCT
>VWZI01013024.1:45383-73474 GCA_013396835.1 Psilopogon haemacephalus | reverse complement strand
TTCTCACTCAAATTCTCCAATTAGCTCAAACCAACACAGTAGGTCAAGGGGAAACTGAAACTCCTAGTCCAAGAGCAACCAAAAGACACTTAAGGGCTTTGAGACAGTTAGTGAGGGAACCTGACGCTGGTTATTTTTATCTCATCCCTTCCATTTGTAGGCAGTGACATTGGGAGGAACAGATAGATACGGTTTATTAATATGTGGCCCTATGGTTGCTGTAATTACTTCAATTTTGTTACTTTTAGTGGTGGGATGGCTTACGTGGCACCGGGCTTGCTGGCATTGGATGCGAGGACTTGCTTTTCTGAAAGCTGGAGGAGAGGGTCTTTGCTCAGGAGCTTGCACAGCAAACTGACAGGGCTTTAAATTAGACCAGAAGGGGAAGATGGGTGGTACCAAGCTTGCCTGTGACAAGGTGTTGTGTGACACCATAGTAAAGACAGGATGCTGGAAAGAGCCCTCAAACTGTTCTCCTGAGGTATGCTGGGGACGTTGCAGTACAGTTGAAATCTTACAGAAATCAGCTATGGGCTTCTGAGATCACAGGGTTAGAGGATATTAGGAGTTGGAAAAGACCCAAGGAGATCATTGAATCCAACACCCCTGCCAGAGCAGGACCATACAATCTGGCACAGATCACAGAGGAACATATCCAGACAGGCCTTGAAAGTCTCCATAGGAGACTCCACAACCTCTCTGGGGAGCCTGTTCCAGTGCTTTGTGACGCTTACAGTAAAGAAGTTTCCACTTGTGTTGAGGTGGTACCTCTTGTGCTGCAACTTACACCCATTGCTCCTTGCAGCAAGCAGCAGGGAAAAATCTGTGAAATACCTTAAGAGAACTAAAGGGATGTTCTAAAAAGCAACATGGCTGACAGCCCAGCTGAAATGCCTCTACAAAAAATGTATGCAACATGGGCAACAGTGGGGGCTGGAAGCTACCATGCTGCTGGAAAGCTATGATATGGTTGACATTAGTGAAACTTGGTGGGGTGAATCCCATGACTGGGACTTAAACCACCTGGGCATCTGGTGCAGAAGTAGCACATCAAGCTGGCGACCATCCAGGAGACTCCTGGAATGCATCAAGGAGAACTTCTTAGGCCAGGTAATAGTCAGCCCTGTCTGAGGGGATGTGATACCTGACCTAATGGTCACCAATGCAAGCTCAGCAGTGACATCAAAACTGGAGGCAGCCTGAGCTGCAGTGATTGTGCATGGGTAGAGCTCACAGCCCTGAGGGATATGGATCAGATAAGGATTAAAGTCAGGACTCTGAATTTTAAGAAAGCAAACTTGCAGTTGTTTAAGCATTTAGTCACTGGGACCCTCTGGGAAACTACCATCAAGGAAAAGGGAGCAAAACAGAGCTGGCAGATCTTTAAGGATTCTTGCCGTTGAATGTGAGAGTTTTCAATCTCCAGGTGTAAGAAATCAGGCAAAGAAGGCTGAGTCAAGACCTGCCGGTCAAATTAAAGGGCAAAAAGGAAAAGGGCAAGTGGTGGAAGTAGGGCTGGGTATTCTGGGAAAAATGTAGGGACACTGCTTGGTTGTGTTAGGGATGTGATCAGGAAGGATGAGATGTGGCTTGAGCTGAACTTGGCAAAGGATGCAAAGAATAACAAGGAAGCATTCTACAGGTATGTCAGCCAGAAAGAGAATGTAGAAGAAAACATACCGACTTCTTGATGAGCAAGAAAGTAATGACAAGAAGGCTGAGAGACTCAATAACTTTTTTGCCTTAGTCTTCACTGTCAACCTTTCTCCTAACACTTCCCAAGCTGATGGACCACAAGATGAGGATGATGGGGAGAAAAGTCCCTCCCACTGTAAAGAAATATTAGGTTCGGAACCACCTGAGGAACCTGAACATACATAAATCTATGGGATCTGATGAGATGTGTCCCAGACTCCTGAAGGAGTTGGCTGATGTAATTGCCAAGCTATCCTCCATGATATTTGAGAAGTCCTGGCAGATGGGTGAAGTGTGTGGTTACTGGAGAGAGGGAATATTGCACCCATTTTTAATAAGGTGCACCCTGGGAACTACCAACCTGTCACCCTACCTTCTGTACTTGGGAGGAACATGGAACAGATCTTCCTAGCAGCTCTGATAAAAACATGGACAATAGAGGGGTGATTTGAGATAGCTAGCATGGCTTTACCAGGGCTAGTCCTGCTTAGCTAACTTAGTGGCTTTCTATGATGGACTGACTACATCAGTGAATGAGTATGGCACCTGCTTGGACTTCTGTAAGGCCTTTGAGATGGTCTCTGACAACATCTTCCTCTAAACTGGAGAGATACAGATTTACTAGGTGGGTGGTTTGGTCGGTAAGGAATTGGTTGAATGGTTACATTCAAAGGTAGTGGTCAATGGTTTGATATTCAGGTGGAAATCAGTGACAAATGGTGTCCCCCAAGGGTTTGTACTGAGACCAGAACTTGTTTAATGTATCCAAGGGAGGAGATTTTACCCATCTACTCTGTTGTAGTAAGTTCTTGCTTGATGTGCTGTGCCCAGCTCTGGAACCCTCAGCATAAAAAACAATGGAGCAGGTCTAGAGGAAGGCTACAAAAAAAATGATCTGAGGACTGGAACACTTACCCTGTGAATAAAGATTGAGAGAGTTGAGGTTGTTCAACCTGAAGAATAGAAGGCTGTGAAGGCACCTGTTGTGGCTTTTGTATACTTACAGAGGGGTCTATAAGAAAGACGAAGACTGCCTTTTCAGGAAGTCCTGTGACAATTGGACAAAGGACAATCTTTTTTTAAATAAAAGAATGAAGATTTAAACTAGGTACAGGGATTTTTTATTTTTTTTTTTTACAGTGAGAGTAGCAAAACATTGGCCTGGGAGGTGGTAGGTGCTCCATCCGTGGTAACATTCCAAATTGAGTTGGATGGGGCTCTGACAACTTGATCTGGTTAAAGATGTCCTGTCTCACTGCAGGGGTTTAGATTAGATGACCTTTAAAAGCCCCTTCCAGCATAAAACATGATGTGATTCTACGATAAATGGTGACTTCTGTAATTTTGAAATTTATGTGGTCTTTCTTGTTTGTTAAGAAATTTATGCACATAGTAAGTATTTCCAGAGTGTAAATTCCATCTCTTGCTGACAAAACAGCTGGGGATGGATTTTTCCAGTTTGCCACTTTCCAGGTTTGCTGTCGTTGCTAATACCCTTTTAGATATTGCAAACTTGTTCAGGCTTTCTTTCATGTAAGTTGAGGGAAAAAATAGAAAGTTTTAATAAATTTTGGTTTTACATTTATACATTTAATTGCAAATGTACTATATTTCATATAGAAATAGAGTGGATTTGCCACACTATAGTTTTTTAATGGTGCATTTTTTTAATAATTTTTCTGAAACTGGATATATTGTGCTTTGTTAAACTTAAATAAGACTTCATTAAGTACTGGTATTAGCTACAGCCTTAGATCCATTTGTAAATGCAGTAAAATTCTGAGCAGTTAATTACTGAGTATCTCATCTTGCAACTAGTTTACTTGCTGTCCTCATAAATGGTCATCTAATTAATAATACTTCACTTGGTTATCATACATTGTTACTTAAAGTATCAATCTTTTGTGTGTGAATAATGTCTTCCCTGTATTGTAAGGGATATAAAAGTATCTAGGCTGCAGAAGACCCAGCTTGAGGCCCTTCCCTCTTGTTCTGTCATACGTTAATTGAGAGAAGAGATAGCCATCAAATCAGTACAACCTACTTTCAGGTAGTTCCCAGGCTAAACTACCCCAGTTTCCTCAGCTGCCACTCATAAGACTTGTTCTTCAGACACTTCACCAGCTCTATGGCCCTTCTTTGGGCTGGGATGTAGTGCTAGGATGCATGGGAATAGTTCAAAGCTATTCCAGCGTGATTTAAACTGGGCATTAGGAAGCATTTTGTTACCAAGAGCATGAACAGGAACACTGGGACAGAAATCCTAGGGAGGTGCTCTCCCTTTCCCCTCTTCCAATGCTCCAAGCCTATTCTATCCTGTCCATATACTATTTTTGATGTCTTTGTATTTAACTTATAAAAGCAGTAATAAGTCAAGAAGCAGGGATCTCTACAAGTAAATAATCCAGGGAGATGTGGATGCCTCCTTCCTGGGGGTGTTCAAAGCCAGGTTGGAAGAGGCAGTGAGCAGCAGTCTAGTTGAAAGGCATCCCTGCCTGTGGTGAGGAAGTTGGAGTAGGTGATCTCTAAGGTTCCTTCCAACCTAAACTATTCTATGATGACTCAACCCAGCATCTCAAGATCTTTCTTGTAGTGAGAGCCCAAAATCAAACATGATACTTGAGATGATTGCCTCACCAGTGCTGAGTACAGGGGGACTTGGTGTCAAGTAGTCACCCTATATTTTATTGAGATCTATCCCCTACTCTAGTGTCTCATGCTAGAGGCAGCTACTGCACTCAATTACCAATGTCACAGAGACAGTGAGAGGCCACAGTGGTATGCTGCAGCCAGCATAAGATAATGTAAGAATCTGTTCTCTTCAGTGATGCATTTCTCAACATCTGAGCTCTGAGCTCATTCGAATGGCTGACACTGAACTGACTGTGATGTTCCTGCTCTCATAGCAGCTGTGTTTAACCTGGATCATTACAGCACTGGTCTTTACAGAAGAGAACCATGCACAATTGTACAGGTGTGTCAGAGGGAGAGGTGAGCTCCAGCTTCATTGCAGGAACATGCTGTAGCTCCTGAATCTAATTATTGGGGAAGTCTTCAAGATGGGAAGTTATGGCATGACTCACATCCAGGCTTGCTTCTTGTCCAGGCAAGGAGGTGATACCTCTGATATCAAGTGCTTAGCAGGCCAAAAGTGAGTGGAATGCATTGATGTTTAAAAAGACAATTGAAATAACCTGTATTGTTCAGACAGGGAATAATGAATCTGGTAGCTGTCTTAAGTTTTACTGCTTGTTAGTGTCAAAACTGCTATGGATTCTCTGTAGTCTAACATTGTGTTATGCATCTGCTGATGTTAACCCTGCCAAAAGACTGCTAGTATTGCATTACATCTACCCATCTGATTATTTTGTGCTAGTGAAATCAACCATTACTGTATTCTGATTCGTAATATACTGGAGTACTGACATTGGTGGTGTCATTGGATATACAGCCCACATCAGCATTTTAAAAGTTTTCATTTGCCACAGGAATAATAATAATAATAATGTAAATTTAGGTATGCATTTATGCTTCTGAAATGGTATCATGTTGTAATGGGATTTTTCCCAGATGTAAACTGTGTTTATTACTATCTTAACTGCTCTTGGAATGAATTGTGAAGGGGATAAAGGAAATAATTAAAAAAAAAAATCCAGAACCAAACTTTGCCAGTAACAGAGAAGAATTTCCGGCTTCTTTATGCAATAGTTTGGTACAGAATCTCACGTTATATGAGTTAATAACCTTAATAAGAGAGAAGATAGGATCTCTGGAGGTTAGCACACTTGTTAGCTAAAGTCAAGATTAAGTTGACCTTACTATTGGTTTCAAGCTCATACAGAATGGAGATGATTCATGCATCCGTTTTTTAGCTGTTGAAGTTTATGTTAAAAGGTAATGGGAAAGGCATCAAGACATTAAAAAAAACCCCAAAACTGTCAAAGATTTCAAGAGTCACCTATCTCTAGTATTTACTGATAATTTTATTCAACTACACTGGCAATTTAATGGTGCATTATCAAAAAACATGACTGGAAACAGGAAAGCCTTCTGCAGTTGTAACCAAGTGCAAGGGTTAGATAACTGCATTTTCTGTAGTGCCCATTCTATTAAATAGGGTTGGTTTGCACTACTCCTCTCTTTAATTTGGTGACTCTGATATGACTTTCCTAAGGTGGCTCTAGTCTTTGAGTATTCCCACCAAGTGTTTCAGAGTTACATAGCTGGCTCTACGTGGTGTCTTGCTGACAGCAAAAGCCTTTTTGTTAAGGATAGGTTAAAAGTACTCTTTGAATCTTAATATCATGAGAAATATTTGCCAAGATGAGTTGCCAAGTTTCAAAGAATCCTGTGGGTATCTCTTCAGAAATAGGAGCAACTCTATCTTAGATTTGTAAAATATTTTTACTCTATCTTAATATTAGTTTTTATATGTGTGCTATCTTTTTCCCGAGACTTTTAGCCATCTGTCTTAATTATGTAATGTTTGGGAAGTTAATGAGCATGTTAATTCTTATGTTTGTCCTAGAGTTTCTAGGAATGATGGAGTAAATGTTTAATCTCCAGTTCTGTTTGTGGAAACTTAAATTATTCCTACAACTTCACATGTCACATTTGGTAGAATTCATACAGATAATTAATTTAGAATTGTCTTTGTCGTGGTTTTTGTTTAAGAGCGCAATGGACTGAGATGATCTTACTTTATTCTTTTTAAGGAAAAAGGACAGTAAAATAATAACACTTTTGCTGAATTGGAGAAGAAAATACAGAAAGATTGTGTTTTAAAATGTACAGGAAAGGATACAGCATACATGAATCTTTAGTGCCTAATACAGATAGAGGATACATGAGAATTCCCCCAAAACCTTCCCCACCCAGTCAAACTAAAACCAGCAAAACCCCAGTGCTCATTCTCTCCCCTCCCCACATTGTCTCCTAGTTAGGCTGAAAACAAGCCAAAATTCACTGCAGCAAGTGGGCTTTGAAGGCTGCTTACCACAGGGTACTCCTGCATAGTTACCTAGACAAGGATCCCTCTGGAGAGCTGAAAGGAAAAGGGAGAAAAGAGAAAATTGACCTTGCTGCTTATTTTGAAAGTGTTTTGCAGGATTATGAGATTGAATAACAGAATTGCAATATCCGGGATTGACTAGTTTGTCCCCTGGGATGGATCTTGGTCTCCGTAGTTTTCTCAGGAAATCAGGGGTAACCTTGAACCCCTCAAACCATGATAATCTTAATTTTGAAAGCAAACAAAGGAAGTGCTGTTGTTTCAGATGTTTAAAACATTGCAATGCTTTTTGATGGAAAGTGTATGTTTAGGCTGTGAGAAGCAGGGAATAAATTGAATGAGTTTCCTAAAAAAAGCTCTTAATTCTGATTTCTTAATTGAGAATATTTCTTAGATATATTAGAATAATACCTCTTCAAGAGTATGGCTTTATGATAGTTGAAGAGTATCAAGAAGATTTAATTAAAAGGGGAAGTGTGAATGTGAGAGAAATATAAAACTTCTGCAATAATCTGATCTGCTGAGGCAAGAGGACGAGAAAAGAAAAAAATGTATAGTATTCTTTACTTTCTTTGTAGTACAAGGAGATACAAATACTGAGTTTTTAATTTGTAAAATTTATGCACTACATAGTCATATTTAAATTTATGCACTACATAGTCATATTTACATTTATTTTTGTTTCAGTTTTTCAAAAAATAGTTTTTTTTTTTACTCTTAAACAGTTTGAGTTTTTGTTTTGTTTTTTTTCTTGAAAAGCAAACAGCTCCATTCATATAGGAAAAATTTAGGGACAGGCTGGTCCCAGTTTTAGATGATACTTGGTATCAATTTTAGTTAGTGAGAGGTAACCATAAGAAACAGCAAGAACAGGTGACTAAATGTTTGATCCTAGGAGGCAGTCCTTCTTTTGCAGCTCCAGCAAGTCCAGACTGGGTGCAATGGGGTATTATCCTAAACAACTTTGCACGTTTAGTGAGGACTGTTGTAGTGGGTTTTTTTGTTGTTGTTGTTGTTTTGTTTTTGTTTTGAATGCTCTTTCAGATTTATGTTTCTTAAGAGAAAATGCTTATCTTTTACAAGTCTCTGAGGAGAGAGATTTGGGGGTACTGGTGGGCAAGAGGCTCAATATGTGTTGTCAGTGCGCTCTTGCAGCTCAGAAAGCCAACCAGATCCTGGGCTGCATCAAGAGAAGTATGGCCAGCAGGTTGGAAGAAGTGATCCTCCCCACTTTACTCCACACTGGTGAGACCCCACCTGGAGTACTCTGTCCAGTTCTGGAGCACTTATTACAAGAGGGATATGGATGTGCTGTAATGTGTCCAGAGAAGGGTCATGAGGATGATCAGAGGGCTGGAGTACCTCTCCTATGAGAAGAGACTGAAGGAGTTAGGATTGTTCAGTCTGGAGAGGAGGAGGCTCCCAGGTGACCTTATTGTAGTAATATCTGAAGGGGGCCTACAAAGAAGCTGAGGAGGGACTTTTTAGAATGTCAGGTAGTGATAGGACTAGGGAGAATGGAATAAAGATAGAAATCAGTAGATTCAGACTGGATGTGAGGAGGAGGTTCTTCAGCATGAAAGTGTTGACACCCTGGAAAGGGTTGCCCAAGGAGGTAGTGGAAGCCCTGTCCCTGGAGGTGTTTAAGGCCAGGCTGGATGAGGCTCTAGACAGCCTGATCTAGTGTAAGGTGTCCCTTCCAACCCTGACTGATTCTATGATTCTACGTATAAGCATACTGTTTCTCAAGATTCCTCAGGAAAAGGTATTAATCTCTGTTAGGTAAAGTTTTCTTAAACATAAGGTGATTGATAGTCTGTTGATGGAGACTGTGAATCAAAGCAATATATTATTATAAGAGGTGCTGTTCTTTGGGTTAAAGTGAATCCAGCTGGATAGGATGGCAAATGGTTTGGGCTCTTCTGTATGTAACTTCATAAACTGATACGTAAAGCTGAAGATACTAAATATACTTGGGAAGAGTAAAATTATTATTTTTTAGCTTAATATATGTATCTGGGAATGAGGTAGGCATGTTCACATGTATGTATATATGTGTGTTTAGAGTAGACAGTGTTGTGAAGTGCATATGACTAAAAGAAAAAAAGCCTCATAAGTTTGCTTCTAGCAAAAGTGCAGTTTTCTTTCTGATGTTTGTATGGTGGCATTATTGAAATCAATTTTATAAAGCTTTTACAAAGCTGGTGAAAATACAGTTCAGTTAAATACTCTTCTTCTCCCTTCACCAACATACTCCATTCCATCCCCTTCATGATCCATTTGTCCCCTTTTCTCTGTTCTTCCTTCCCTTTCTCGGTTCACTGTCAGGAAGGGGCGCCTCAGAAGAGTCATTTCAGCTCGGCACGCCACCGTCAGAGACTGGTGGAGTCAACAACTACCAAAGTGAGTGCCATTTTTGAAGGAACAATTATAAAATAAAATGTTGTATCAGCAGAGTATTTGTTGTTAATAGGAAGCTCATCCTAGGTGCTTAGTGAGGGATGTAGTTATTTTACTCCTCTGCAACTGAGTACTTTCTTTAAAATGTTGAGTTTTAAAAATTGTATCTGCAAAGTGAAATAGAAGCTATGAAGTGTTCTGCTTTGGTTTTGTTACTTTGTGTGATGTCTGTTTTTTGAAACGCATGTACAATTAATTTGCGTAATTCTTAACAAAGAGCTTTCACTGAATAAAGCAAATTGACAAGGATCTGGAAAATAGCCTAGTAGCCTATTGTCAAGGTATAATATTAAGTTNAGTAGCCTATTGTCAAGGTATAATATTAAGTTTCAAAGTAAAAAAAAAAAAAAAACTTTGTCATCAAAAGGTATTAGCAGATATAGTAGTACTGATCAGTTAGTAAGGTTTTTCCACCTTTTTAGAGATATGCTTAACAGTACACAAAAAAAGCTTGGAATATTCAGTGAGCATGACATTATTTCAGTGAGACAAAGACAGGCTGGAGGGTTGGGCAGGGATAAATTTAATAAAATTCAGCAAGAGCAATTGTAGAGTCTTGCACCTGGGAAAGAACAACCTTAGCTATCAATATTGTTTGGGGACTGACCTGTTGGAAGGCAGCAAAGGGGAAAAGGATTTAGGGGTCCTAGCTGATGGGAGGTTGACTGTGAGCCAGCAATGTGCTCTTGTGGCAAGGAGGGGCAATACCATTCTGAGGTGTATTAAAAGGGGTGTGGCTAGTAGGTCGAAAGAGGTTCTCCTGCCTCTTTACTCTGCCAAGGTGAGGCTGCATCTGGAGTACTGTGTTCAGTTCTGAGATCCCAGTTCGAGAGGGATGTGGAGTTGCTTGAGAAAGTCCAGTGCAGAGCCATGAAGACGATTAAAGGAATGCTGCATCTCTCTTAAAAGGAGAGACTGAGGGAGTTGAGGCTTTTCAGCTTGGAGGAGGTTCATGAGTGACCTCATTCATGTTTATAAATATGTAAAGAGTGGGTGTCAAGAGGATGGAGCCAGGCTCTTTTTGTTAATGCCCAATGACAGGAGAAGGGGCAATGGGTGAAAGTCGAGGCATAGGAATTTTCATGTAAACACAAGGAGGAATTTTTCCCCTGTAAGGATGACAGAACACTGGAACAGGCTGCCCTGGATGTGGCGGGGGAGGAGATTGTGGAATCTCCCTCTCTGGTGGTATTCAAGACCTACCTGGATCTGTTATAGGTGATCTTTCTGTGGCAGGGGGCTTGGAGTAGATGATATTTCAAGGTCCCTTTTCCCTGACATTCTGTGATTCTGGAAATTTTACTGTCTAGATTAATCATATGCACTGCAATAGGTATTTTGGAACACCAATTACTGTTCCTCTGTAACTATTTTTTGCTACCTTTTGAGAGTCCATCAAAAAGGGAAGTGTATATCCATTACTATCACCTCCCAGAAATCCCATTCTCCACTTTCCTTGAGATACTTGCAGGATTGATTGCAGTATTTTCATATAACCTTCACATAGAGGCTGAGGAGGATCAACAGTACTCATTCTGACTTGAAAGAAAAAATATGGTTTTAGGAAAGAAAAAACAATATGCACATGTTGTCTTGCATTGAAAATTATGACTCAGATCACTGTTGTCAGGTCTGCTCTTTCTGTTCCTAAACATGCTGACTCATTAAGTATTGACCTTTATTGTTGCCATGTTGTATTATTCGTTCCTTTTGGTATGCAATAGTGTTATCAATACTAAACTATCTTTTTAGAGGTTTAGGCAAGGCCATTTTGGAGGTTACAGGTGCAAAAATGATTGAAATGTGTGTGTATTTATTTAAAAACGGTAAGTAAGAGAAGAAATTAATTACAAATGAGTCTGTGCTCTTAAGGAGCCCCTTCTCTTGGTAAGCCACTTTGTTTACAGTGAGGTGTGGTAGAGTCACCTAGGTAATTCCCTCAGTGTGGAAAAGCAAAGAAAAACATGCACTATAGTGCAGTTCTGCAGATGCAAGCTATGCTAGGTATTTCTTGCTCATTCTTACCTAGTTTTCCAGCAGTTTTCTACCCTATCCTAGTGTCGTGTTGTATCCCTGGATGTACCTTGCTGAAGGTAGGTGTGCTGTCAAAATTTCATTCTGATAGCTGCAGAGCAACCTTCTCAGTATTTACACTTCTGTTTTGTTTGGAACATAAGGACCAGAAACTGTTAAAGCAATAGATACAGCAAGTTTGGGATTGGCAGTGGTAAATTGACTAACTGTATGTGGCTGAGCTCAAGCTAATAAATCCCAGGTAACATCTGACAAAGTCAGAAACACAGATTTCTGCAATAGTGCTAATTATGATAGAAATGCCAGTAGAAGTTAAGCCACTTATTGAAGGTGCAGTTCTTACAGGAAGGAGGAAAAGGAGCAGAGATGGTTCTCATCTCTGCTAAATCCACAGTCCTTCTCCCATAAAAAGATACTCCTTTTGAGGTTTTTATACCCTAACCATAGCTGTCTCTGCTGTCTATGTGATTTTAGAATGATTTGACTGGGGATTTGAGTAATGTTGTATATGTTTAGCATGGTACTGCATGTACTCCGTTTGGCTTGTCATATGTCAGATGTCTTTGTTCAGGCACTGTAGGCTTCTCTTGTTTTAACCTTGTCTCATTAGTTTTAGCTGAAACAAGGCCATCTTACCTTCACAAGACTCCCTCCTTCCTGCACTTCAGCAGTCTGACTCTGTGGATCTTCATTCATAGAGAGAATATAAACATCTCTTGGTTTTAAGCAACTCATTCTCTTCTGAAATGCACTAAATAAACCTGCATTTCTGTCATATGGTAAGCTAGACAGTTACCCTACAGTGGGTAAGTGGCTGCCCTTTAGCATGAAGTTTTGGAGTAGGGACATTGGCTTGTGATACTGGGACAAGAAGGCAAAGTTTGCAGTTTTGCATTGAACAGTCCCCCTAAGCAGACATGGGAGCAGTGAGAGGGCTGTGTTCAATGCCTTTGCTCAGGACTTTGCGCTGTATATTCAATGGACTGAGTACTACAGGATGAATAGCCCAGAGTTACCTAAACAGATTTGGCTGGGGAGAAGTGTGGCACATAGCACTGTGTAATGAGCAACAGTAATATTACTGTATTCTTCAAAGGCTCATGAGTGTTCAAATGGCATACTTCAAGCAGTGTAAGAATCTCAGTATTTGCCATTCAGATCACTATGAAAGCAGAGTAGGAAAGTGCTCTTAGCACAGAGTCTCTGAGAATTGAGTTCTCATTTCCTTCTACTCATGCTTGCATTTGCCAGACAGCTTTTTGTTGTGTAGGCACCCATAAACCAGACAACAACAGCCCCCAAAATGCTGATTTATTATAACCAGTTGGAGGGTCTAGCCCACAGAGCCTCCTGTATTGATTGTGGGCAATTGAAGAGGCTGAAATTGTAAGTTATGTAGCTTTTACAATTTCCAAAAGCCCCACCCACAATCTGTGTGTAGATTAGTTTAAGTTTGGGTTCTAATTCGGTCGGGAAAAGTCTTCACGAGGATGCCTTTTCTTGTAATTCAGGAAAAATCAGGAAAAATGGAAAGGTTTGGGCATGAAACAGCTTTGCCCTACTTACAAATGGGAGACTGTCTCAAAGTCCGTGCAAGGTTTGTGTCTCCAGGTCCGTGTTCAGGTCTGAGCAAGTCCCAGTGAAGGTCTGTGCAAGTCCCAGTAAAGGTCCAAGCAAGTCCTTGCAAGTCCTGCTGCAGTCTCTCCAGCTGCCATATATATACTGAGGCGATTTGTTGCCTCCCTGTTCAAGTCCACGGAGGGTGGGAGAAGGCACTTCACACCTATTGTACTCCCCCAGAGGTGGGGAGGGAGGAAGACCGTTTCCTGCCCCATTCACACCTCTGGTGGGGCAGTGGACTTAGGTGTGCCATGCCAAAGTTCACACCCCATTCAAACCTCCTGTGGGGCAGCGCCCCACCCTGCCTCAGTTCACACCTCATTTGAACCTCCGGTGGGGTAGTGCCCTGCCCCGCCACACCTCCCAAAAGCAAAGTTAAGAGCATGGGCCTGGAATTGCCAGATAAGATCTGAGATGTGCCAAGCTAATCTTCACCAGCCTCTAATAAACCTTGTCCCTTTGTCAGGTGTCTGTTAGACTTCTGTGTTTAAGTCAGGCTGGCTGTACCTGCCATTCTATGGCAGACTGTCCTGCAGACTGCTGGATGGCACTAGGGATCATTACCAGTAGTTGGTAGTTCATTACCTGACCATCACATTGCTTGAAGGAATTGCTTTACATGGCACCTGATGAAGAAAGTCAACTGTTTTCTGTTACAAAGTTGTGAATCCAGCTGGGAAGATTGGACTCCACTTATCTCAAAAGGCAACAGCAGTGCAGCTTATCTCTAAATCATGCCAAAGACTTAACTTGCATGCTTGGAATATCTTTGCAGACACACCTGATGCAGTACCCTATTAGCAATTCAAATTCAATTAGCATCCAAAATGAAAGCCCACAGGACATTGATCATTCATCTTTGGGGACATGGGAACCAGGGAAGATCTCTTGATCAAGACTAGGAGGACAGAGGGGAGAAGCAGCTGTTTAGGTAGTTCCATAAGTAAGAAGCCATAGAAAGGCAACAGAACTGGCAGAGCCTCTCCAGCAGCTTGTTTTGTCACATTCCTTGGTCTGAATTTATTGCATCAGGACGAGCCTGGTAGTAGGCGTAGGTACACAGAAGCTCTCAGTTTTATGGTCTTGTTGCCACCCTAAAGCAAGATCTTGACGCTTTTATGCTGAAGATGGGAAATTGCCATCAAGAAATCTGACATGCATTTTTTAAAAAAGCTTGTCCATTCAGCTTTTTCTAGTTTAAAAACACAAACCCTAAACCACCCACACAACAAAACAAAAAGCCTCAAACAAAAAAAAAATCCAAACCAGACAAACTCATTACTTTGAAACGGTGTGTTGTCTTTTGGGTAGACTTGTGTTAGTGGGATCACTTTTATTAGTTTTGCCTTCCTGTGCAACAGCTGCTTGCCCAGGTGGCAGGATATTATGAAAACCCAGGCTGCTGGGCTTGCAGAGACTGTTGCCTGCCTTGAGAAGTGTGCTTGGGTTGGGGGAAGACAGTTGAAGATTGGTGAAGGAATACTGGTTTATGCCTGGGAAAGCACTGTGGTGGGCTTTTGGGTGTGTTTTGTTCTGCGTGTCTTGTCCTTGCATTTCCTGCATCTGACTCCTAACCTCATGGGTATAGGCAAACAGCTGTACTTTGGGAGTCTTTGAAGCAAGGCAGTTTATCTCATGTAGCAAGGGACAGGATGAAAGAAAATGGCCTCAAGTTGCACCAACAAAGGTTTACGTTTTACATTAAGAAATATTTTTTTGCAGAGAGGATGGTCAAGTGTTGGAGCAGTCTGCCAGGGAAGCAGTTGAATCATCATCCCTGGAGGGATTTAAAAGATTTGTAGACATGGTGCTTTGGGATGCAGTTTGGCATAGGACTTGGTAGTGTTCGGGTAATGGTTGGACTTGATGATCTTGAAGGTTCTAGACTAAACAACTTTGTGAAATATCCATTCAGTACTGATTTGTCTCATCCATATTTTGAGTGTGAAAATGAATATTTAATATAAAAAGAAGCAGCAGCCACAGTGGCAGGACTATTATTTGCTTGCCTAACTACTACCGAAGGTACAAATAGGACCTTTATACATTTGTTGGTATAATTGCAGTGTGCTCAGAAAGCGGGCAAAATCAACGAGCATAGCTAGTATGTTGAGGGAGGTGATTATTCCCCTTTCACTGATGCTAAAGAAAGATGCTGGAATACATGACATAGAGGGGAGTGCTGGGGGGCTAACGTTGTTTAGCATTGGGAAGGCTGAGATGGGATTTAATGGGTATCTTTCACTTTGTAGTAGATTGATAAAGAGTCACTCATGGAGGTGCACTGCAAAATTATGAGAGGAAACACAGACTGACAGAAGGTAATATGATAAAAGAATGAAGGTGTTTAAGCATTTGAGTAAGTTACCCAGAGGGTTTCAAAACTGGAGTAGGAAAGACTTTGAGCAGCCTGATCTTGTTTTGAAGTTAGCGCTTTGAATGGAGAGTTGGACCAGGGGACTTCCAGATGTCCTTTTCTGCTGAATTATTCTGTGGTTGAAGAATGTGGTACTACATGCATTCTGGCTTTTTTTTTTTCTGCTGTGTGATGATGTAAAGCTCTCAACTAGCCTTTCCAGCATAGCACAGTCTATCTGGTAAGCAGTACGAAAGATGCTGAAACATTCTAAGTAGTTTGCTTTGAACCGTAGTGTGGCGTTTATTTTCAGACACATATAAAAATAGCATAGATGTAGTCTGTTGCATTACTTGTTGCTGCCTTGAAACTTAATTTAAAGGGTTACTGGGTAATCTGTTTGCTAGAACTTACTTGTGGGTAACAAATATGAATGCAGGTAGGTGATACTAAAGAAAATGCTGCAGGAGAAACAATGAAGGATGAAATAAACTCATTTATAAAGCTGGGAAAGCTAACAGTCAAGTAAAAATCAATTTGATACAGGAACATAGAAGTTGAGAAGAAGTTATAGCGGAAAGCATTCAGACTGTTTTCACAGTCTTATACATTGTAAGAATCTGTATTCTAGATAGGTTGGCAGTACACATTGGGAACACTCATAAGAGCTGTTAGGAAGATTATATTGAATTTTGTTAACTTGGGAAAAACACTACTGATAGTAGAACAAATCATATGAAAAACTTGAAGCTAGATGTGAATTAAAAAGACATTTCAGCAGAGATAGTTTGTCTGGTTTTAAGTTGCTCTGATGTGAGTACCTTATAAATTAGTTTGAGTGCATGATAATCTTCCCTCAGTTCATACAGAGTGTTTTCTGGAGCATCTGTAAACAAAGATTTTTAAAACCAGACTTTTTAGCTTATAAAGTCACTTCTGGGGTCGCACTACTCTCTATTAAAAATATTCCACTTTCTAGGCTGATAAATTTTTTCTAGAAGTGTTTTTTTCTGTGCTTGCCTCAATGACTCATGACTTGTAAAGAAGCAGTTTGCTGTTAAGAACCATATTTTGACCCACTAGACCTAGACCAGAGGTCTTAGGTGGGAAGCCTTGGTAAAAATAATAATTTAGTGCTGTCAATAGATGGGTCAGCTACTAATATATATCTTGTTAGGCTACATTTTAAGGATATTTTAAACCCACAGGCTTTCTTAAAATTGTACTGCCTTTTGCCTAAAATAGGAATTGAAGAGTCAACTCCAAGACTAACTTGTTTATTACAGGATTTTCTCATTTAAAAAATGAATCATCTAGCAGACAGGAGAGTGCACAGAAAGTACTATTGCTTAACACTCCTACCTGGCAACAGCTGCTGGAAGTCTGATTTGATGGCCAACAGATCATGAGAAAGTTACATTTGCCAAAGATTAGAGGCACTAACAGATGTATAAATAGAAGCAGAAGGTAGTTTACTGTAAGATATTACAAGTAGATCCTTTCTTTGGCAAGATAATGTTGTGTTCCTTATAAAATTAATCTCCTAAACAAGTCACTCAGTTGATAGTGTAATAGTCATGGTACTAGATAGGCTTTATAAACCTCCACACCAAAACAGAAAGAAAATAAATCAACTATATTTACTCTTCCCTTTAATAAACCTTTAGTTTTGTAGAAGGCAACACCAAGTTACATTTAGATGTTTATGGTTGTTTAAATGGGTGGCCTCCACGTCAGTGGTGCTTCCTTGCTTCTCAGTTGATTTAAATTTGAAACAGCTGTTGTAGAAATAGTATTAGAGGCTTGGGGGTTTTTTTGTGTGGTGTTTTGTTTTGGTTTTTTTTCCTAGCATAAATGCTAACATGTATGCAAAAGAATATTACAGAAATCTAAAGTTAGTCTTAAGGTATGGTGGGCATACAATTCTCATTTTGATGTGGGATGTCTCTTGTGTGGACACAAAAAAGGGGTAGAGTGGGACTGACTTCTGAGCTTACCAAGAACTGGTGGTGGTGGTAAACCACTATTGGGAGGTATTGTAATCATACTGAGATAAGATTTGTGTCATGAAGAAAAGACTTTTTTTTTTTTTCTCTCATATTGAATTACTTTATTCTGCATGTACTTATCTTCACTAATGAAATTACCATGGAAAAGGCAGTGGTGCCTTCCTTTATTCAGATACCTTGAAGGCATGACTGCAGGAAAGGTGAAAGCTGCTGGTCTTAGCCTGCCAGACGACTCTCCTAAATCAGTATTGGAAATTGAAGGATTTTTGGTATACTATTCCCTATTGCTGACTTTGTTTAGAATAGGATTGCTTCCTGCTGGAGATATTTGAGACTAGTCACATAAGAAATCTCTGCCTTTTGCAGAGTTCTTTCCATTGATTGATTGATCTTTCATGACAGGTACTTCACACAAATATACCTCTATCTAGTATAAGCCCAAGTAACCTTCACTTATCCTGTTAAACCTTATTAACACAGTATAAATAGGATTATCAGTCAAAGGTATAAGGGAATTTAAAAAAATGTGGTGCTTGCACAAACTTAATGCTGCTGCTGTTGTGATTTACTGTAGTTTTACTTGGAATAATCCATCTTCCATATTACACAAAGAAGGGAATGAAATTTGCTATAAAATAACAATAAACCAAAAGATTATCTGGGTCCTAATCTGAATATACCTAGAATGTTAGTAGTCCAAATAAAAGCTATAAAATATATGTGATTTTATGGTTGGCAGATACAGAAAGATCAGGTAATGATATATGGAAAAAGATTTATCACTTTTAGACTTTTGCTTTCTGTAGTTAAGAAGGGCTGTCTGTCCATTGTGGGTTTTAGCTCTAAACCTTGCCTAGACTGAAACAGTCATTCAGCTTATGTCAAGACTTCCTAAATTCTTATGTGCAGTGGTGCAGCACTAGTCTAGTAATTTGCATTGTTTTTTAAAGGACTTTTCCAATCACCTTTTTTGGTAATAAGCTGGGGTTGTGCCTTAAGAGGGTCTCAGCTTCCTGCCTGCATCACAGTTTTTTAGACTATTATCTCTTAACCAATGTAGTTCTTTCTGAGCAAGTTGTTTTGATTGCTAGATATTATTATCAATCCCCAAATTGAAAAGACTTCAAAATATAGTGCAGTTCATGGGAGAATCCTTACTGTTTATGTACTGATTCATTCTCAAATGATTCACCTTCTTCCCTAGTGATCAGTGGGTTTTAATACTGTAACAGAGTTTATAGAAGAATACTAAGCAAAGCAAGATTTTATCTGCTGCTTATGTAGTTGAGTCTAGTCTGCTATAAATCACAATGTTGCATTGTCATGGGTTGAGTTCAATGAGCTGTTGATACTCAATACCATTCTGCCATCATGCCAGCGTAAAAGTGAAAGTTCTGGCTGGAGCTCCTTATCGTGGGTCTTGAAGTTCAGATGAGAGGCTTCTTGTTCTCGTTGCAGCTTTTGTTTCTGGACTTATGGCGTTGGTCTTTTCTGCTGGGTTGGCTACAGGTTTGGGTGTGGGGGTATGTCACTGGCTTCTGATGTTACTTCTGCACTTTACTGTGCTTTTCTGCAGATAGGCTGAGGTAATTGTGTATTGTATTACCTCATTTCAAGTAAAGTTCTCTATCTCAACCCAGAATTTTTTTTTTGCTTTACTTTCCCTCACATCTGTGTAGGGGGAGAGTGGGCTGTGCTAACCCAGGACAGTCCATATTTGGCATCCAAGGTGGGGCTCAGAAGCAGCTGTCTTAGCTAAATTGCTTTTGGCAGGAGATGAAAGACTTGAGATAATGAGATGCAAGACAGTGAGAGGATTCAGTTAAGGCATGAGGCTTGTTAAGAAAGTTTGTATAAGTTTGAGTGTAGTAGAGTTTTGTGGTGTTGCAGTGTTTTGTGTGGGTTTTTGTTTGTTTGTTTTGTTTGGTTTTTTTCCCCCTTCTTTCCCTTTCCTGGGATGTATTTCCTGTGTTGATGCATTTGCTTTCTGGGGGCAGCTGCTGCAGATGTGCCGGTGTCCTATATATGCTTAGGGGAACAGCTTAGAGCTGTGCTGTTGCTGTGCTTATTCTTGGCATGCCAGGCTTTGTTCAGAGTGCATGAGTTGTTCATCTATAGGAAAATAGGTTATTTGAATTCCTTCTGTATTGTGCATGATAAAGCAATTGGTTGCTTTTTGTTGTATGGGTTTAGTATGTGTCCTGCTTTTCATTCATTTTGATCTAGTTAATTTGCATTTAAATTGATGCCTAGCTTTAAGTACACATCTAGGCATTCCTTTTACATCACATTTCAGAACCTGTAGAGCTGACATATTGATATATTTCTGTTTTGAAAGATAGAGCCAGAAAAGCCTGTAACAAAACCAGTAAAGTTCAATGAGGATGTAAAAATGAATTGTATGAAACACGTTACTGAATTAGACAAAATATGGCTTTTTCTTTTTAATTCTCAGTTTAATTGCCTCTTTGCTTTTACAGTATATCCCCTATTAAAATCTGCAGTAGTTGTTGCTAATTTGTGACTTGATTATTTAAATTTTTTTTTTTTTTTTAAAGTTTGGGTACATGAGAGGGTAAATTGCCATACAGAAAATATTTGAAAGAAGACTTTTATTTTCTGTGCTGAGGAGCTTTCTGCAGGTGACATGTGAGAAACGGGAATGGACTCTTCCCTGAGTAGCAGTAACTAACTTCCAGAGCTTCACAGTGCAGAAGTGGCAACTTTTGTTCTTGCATATCCTTGTGATGTGATGACCTTTGATCTATTGGTGAGAGTAAGCAAAAACCCTGGTAAACTGGAGACTGCATCTGGATGACTAGAAAGATTATGAAAGCCTTCAGCTCAAAGACAGAAGATCAAGCTTTACCATAAGGCATTAGTAACGCTTCGTTCCTTGTCAGCCACTGTGGAAAGACAGCAATTTATAGTGGGACTTAGGAAGGTATCGGTACAGTTTTCTTGATTAAAGTGAAAATAGAATAACATATTTGACTAGCCAATTAAGACTAGGAATGCTGAGAAAGCAGTGATTCAAACATGAACTCATGGGCCATCTGGGTGTGAGAACTGTTTTATAGTTATACTGTGAGAACACCTTGACTGAGAGAGCTGAACACTTTTCTGCATCTTTTTGAGAATTGGTTAATCTTTTTTTGAGATGGAAATGTTAAAATCAATAGCCACTCATAAAATTCAACCCTAGTCTTCATAGTGTAAACCATTTCTGAGGTACAGACATCTATTACTGGAGTACATTTGGTGTGAGACAGTAACACTTGGCATTTTCAGTGGTTGAGGTGTCTCTGCACTAAGCCTCTTGGCAGTGTGCTCTGTGACCAACTGAATGTTAGCAAAGTCAGAAGCAATCAAGTAAAAAGCATAACCTCTCATCACCTTGCTTATGAAGTATTTAGAATGGATTAGTACACTGGTTTAATATAAGAGGTTGAGGTCTGTTTTTAAACAGCTCTTGCACAGTGCAACCCCTTTCCCTGATCTATCGAAACAATTCTGTACTTTCACTAGCCCTGCTTTTTTGCTGTTATTCCTGGCATTTTTTAAATGAAAAAGCCAGTAATAGCTCAAGAAGAAAATCCTTCAAGTTAATCTCTGAAAGCAGTAAGCCTTAATGTCAGTGATTATTATAAGAATCATAGAATCAGCCAGGTTGAAAGAGACTTCTGAGATCATCCAGTCCAACCTACCACCTAGCCCTATCCAATCAACTAGAGCATGGCACTAAGTGCCCCATACAGTCTTGTTTATTTAACACCTCCAGGGACAGCCACTCCACCACCTCCCTGGGCAGCTTCTTCCAATGGCAAATCACTCCCTTCATGAAGAACGTCCTCCTAATACTCAGCCTACACCTCCCCTGCCACAACTTCAGACTGTGTCCCCTAGTCCTGTTGCTGGTTGCCTGGGAGAAGAGACCAACACCCACCTAGCTACAACCTCCCTTCAGGTAGTTGTAGACAGCAATGAGGTCACCCCTGAGCCTCTTCTCTCCAGGCTAAACAACCCCAGCTCCCTCAGCCTCTCCTCATAGGGCTTGTGCTCCAGGCCCCTCACCAGCTTCATCACCCTTCTCTGGACGCATTCCAGTACCTTAACATCTCTCTTGAATTGAGGGGACCAGAACCGGACACAGTACTCAAGGAGTGACCTGACCAGTGCCGAGTACAGGGGAAGGATAACCTCCCTTGTCCTTCTGGCCACACTAGTTCTGATACAGGCCAGGATGTCACTGGCTCTCCTGGCCACCTGGGCACACTGCTGGCTCATGTTCAGCCTTCTGTCTACCAGCACCCCCAGGTCCCTCTCTGCCTGGATGCTCTCCAGCCACTCTGTCCCCAGCCTGTAGCACTGCCTGGGGTTGTTGTGGCCAAAGTGTAGAACCCTACGCAGCCTTGTTAAATCTCATCCCATTGACCTCTGCCCACCAACCCAGCCTGTCCAGGTCCCTCTGCAGAGCTCTCCTACCCTCCAGCAGATCGACATCTGCTCCTAACTTGAAGTCATCTGCAGACTTCCTGATGATGAACTCAATCCCCTCATCCAGATCATCAATAAACTCTTGAACAGGATGGGGCCCAGCACTGATCCCTGGGACCCACCACTAGTGACTGGGTGCCAACTGGATATGGCAAGAAGGTTAATTGTTTTCCACTGCCGATTTTTTCCCCTACTGTTAAGGAATATGGTTTTCCTGTTACAATGTTAAACTATTCTTGTTGCAATTAAGATATAACACAGGTTACCAGAAAGCCCTCAGATACTTACCGCCTATGAGAGGTATGTAGAGCAACAGTGTAAATAAATCTCTTCATACTAATCTTAGGGCACTTAAAACCTCCCACTGTGGGAGAATGCATTACTGAAGTTTGTGTTGAAAATATTGGGTTTTTTTCATACTACTTTATTGACAATGGGGAAACTCTGAGATGTAAGATTTTTTGACTATTTGAATTTTGCAATTGTTGTTGGGAGCTGAAGCAAAGTTACTGTGGTTGTTTTGACAATATTACCTTTGTCTTTAGCAGCTTAGCATTGTTCAAGCTTTTTATTGATTCTTTTAAATTGAACCTAGTGAAAAGCAATAAGATAGTGTTTTACTTTCTTCTTCTTGTGTAGGGGAAGAAATAAAGTATTTTAGATTTTCTGTAGTTTGGCTATATTTACAAGAAATAAGTTGAAGTTAATGTTTTCTAAGTCACCTCTGTAATATAAACCTTTTCATATAGTTCTGACATTTAAACCATGTTCTAGTTAGTGAGGTAAAGACTTTGACCCAGAGTAAAGTTCAGTGTGCTTTATTCAGTCATTATGAGGCTTTTTTATAAGAATTGGTATCTCCATGCTGGTGCATTGACTGAATTGGTCTGTAGTGATGTATACAGATGTAGGACCAGAGGAAAAAGTATGACTGAAATAATACAAAAGCTTCTGTGCTTCTAAAACTGTGTCATGGATAGTAAAATGTACAGAATACAGGGTTCAAATGGATTAATGGTAACTGCAATGAAATTCAGTACACATAAAGAGATGGGCCTTAATGCAGCATCACAGCAATTTTGACACAGCTTGCTCAGGTATCTTAAACCTGAGGCAAGGTTATTACGTTTCCAGACCACTGTTTTTGTGCTATAAAGGGCTTCAAGGGCTGGGGTCTGTGCAGTCTGCTTTGTGTTACTGCAGTGGAATGAAACAGCCCTAAACCCAGCCCAACTCAAACTGGCCAGAGGACTATTCTGTGTAGGGCAAGGGGGAAAGAGCATAGACTAGTGCTCTAGAGTAGAGCTGGTGCCTGGAAGCCATACAGTGGTAGTGAAGATACTTGTCTTTTTAATACTTCAAAGGCTTGCCCACCTAAGTACTTGATTGGAAGGCCTTGACACCATTACAGTTTCACTTTGAGCATTCCCTATGTATTGAATACTGTGCAGTGAAACTAAGGCAATCTTTGGAGTAATTTTGAGATGTTTTGAGACTTTCAGCAAGCAAACAATGTAATGCCAGAAAACAGTGAAGTCAGTACAGATAATGTGCACTGTAACTGAGATTTGAGGTAGAACATTGCAAGCCTGAAGAAAATTGTTCTTGGTATGGTATGATTCAGTGCTTCCCTGTTTTAAATGTGTGTGAGCAAAACTCTGTGAGAAATGGAGTAAAAATTATGTCTCTAACTTTTGAATGGTACAGATGATTTTTATATCTCTAGTGTACAAATGATGAAGCTTTAGGCAAGTTCGATGCGGGGCATGTTTACATTTTTTCTACCTGGTTTGTGTAGCCCTATCTGTGGAGCTCTACTATACTATTACAAAGCTAGCATAATGTTGGTGAGCATAATCTAGAGTAAGAAAGTCTGTAGTGACATAGCTGATAATCTGAAAATTTCTTTACCTTGTACAGAAGTCTTCAGGGCAGATAAATGCTAAGTAACAGTATAAAATTAGGTAGGAGCTGTACAAATTCAACCTGACCTGAGGAAAAAAAAAAAAAGTGTCAGTTTACTATGTTTTGGGGGTTCTTTTTCTTGTCATGAATATGCTCAGGCTACAGAAGCATGAGACAAGTGACCTTGAACTTCAGGATCAGTCTCATGATATATTGTAAAAATGAGGATCCAGATACTGTCCAGAAAGGATATTTGTTTTATTTAATTTCTCAATTTGTTTGTTTCTGTTGCATACTGTTTTGTAATCCAGTTTTACAGATGCTTTATTTACAATATTTAGTAAATATTCCTGTATTAATTTTAGTTTTTACTTTACATGGGAAGATCTTGGCAGTTCTTAGTATCTTTATCAGCAAGTTGCTACAGTGAATTATCTCTTATTCTTGTAATCAAAAGCAGTGCTTTGGGATAGCATGTGTGAGAATGGGCTGAAAGATTTACATGACTTCAGGTGTCTCAGAAGGAAGTGTCTGTTATTTGCTGTGCTGTTAAAATGACAAACTATAACCAAAACACTCTGAGTAAGAAAAAGAAATAAATAAAAGAAGGAGGAGGCCGGGATCATAAGCAACAAA
Organism: Psilopogon haemacephalus; assembly: GCA_013396835.1. NCBI lineage: Eukaryota > Metazoa > Chordata > Aves > Piciformes > Megalaimidae > Psilopogon > Psilopogon haemacephalus. The sequence goes on along the minus strand of VWZI01013024.1, from coordinate 49,251 downwards.
TTCAAAGCACGTGTTGCAACCCTATTAAGCAGGATGTAAAACCAAGTACAATTCTTGCTCATACATTTTGGCAGTTTTTTCACATGAATTGTCTGTTACAGTATGACAGTGCTTAGAACTGCAAGCAAAGTTCTTCATTAGAAATAGAACACAATGGCATTGTAAATATTAAAGGAAAAAAACACAGAAAGGGAAGTACGTGGGTTCTGAATTGCAGTTACGTTTTGTTCATGATGAATGTGACATTTTAAAATTAGGGGAATTACTCAGCTTCATAAAGCAATATTGTATGCAGGTGTAACTGTTCTTTTGTATGTAAACACATGTTCTGCAAAAAGATGTTGTTTTAAATTGCAGATTCTGAACAGTTGCTGGAACTTCCTAGGAAGTCCCAGGATTTGTTACCAAGGCCTCTAATTCTGCTCTCCTATGCCTCTGCGTTATGATCTCTAATTACATTGTTTCACACTATTTTTTCCTGCCTCATTCAGTGAACAGGATGGGCGGTGCTCAGGAATTGAGCAGCAACTTGATATTTTAATCCTTATCATTCTGTTAGCAGCCTGGGCTTTATTTACTGCACACCATTTAAAAGTCTTTAAAGAATACGTAATTATTCATCCCCTTATGGCTTTTTCTACGGTGCCTGGCTGAACTATTTTTATCCATTCAATTGTACTTCCATATGCATTTTCTTGTCAATACCTGTAAATTTATTTGATGTGCTGTATGAAATAAATGTGTGCATATATAAACAGCATGCATACATGTGTTTACTTTTAAAAGATAATTTTGTAATTTCCTTTGATAACTTACAGAGTGGAAACCGTTGCATACTTCAAAACAGCCTTCTATGAAGGTATTGAAGTAAACATAAAGTAATGCAACTGAGTGATTGAATGCATCTCTTGACATAATTTAAGTAATTCTTCTGTGCAGACTTGTCTTTTATGATCTTACTGAACTTTAAATATATCTGTCTGTACTCCGTAGGTCAGACAAATTGTCCCTTTGTTTAAAAGCAGAAAGTACTCTCTACTGGAGGTGTTTGCAAAGAAGACTTAACTAGTGTTTTATTCTGAATGGGAAGTTCATGTGATAAAAAGAAAAATGTGAGGGTAATTGAGCACTGGAAAAGATTGCCTAGAGACATTATGTGATCCCCATCTATGCAGATGTTCAGAATCTTACTAAATGTGGTCTGGGGTAACCTGCTGTGATTGGCTATGCTTTGAGCAGGTTGGACCAGAGATTCTCCGGAGGTTGCTTCTAGCCTCAGCTGTTCTGTGTTTTATACAGTGGAAGATGATCTAATTGTGGGCACATATATATTTTCTGTACTTCTGAAAGGCAAAAATCAATGGATCTTGTAACTTTTTTCTACACTAAAATGCTAGTAAAACCTCTGTGATTTCTGTCAGGCTAGCAGACTCTCATCAGTCCCACAAATAGTAATTTAACTGTTCTTAGCAAAAGGTGTAGAAACATTTGTCCTACAATGGTGATTTTGTTGTTATGCTAGTACTTTACAGAGCATTGTAATAAATTATAATGAATTTATAATTGATCAAACTGTTATGTACTTCATTTCAGATTAAAGAACACAGAATGGAAAGCTTGGTGGTGACGTTCGGAAAAATATGTATCAACTTTTATTGTAGTTCAAATACATCACTTTGATCTGCTAGTGATGGGATGGAATGGTTCTCTTTAAAAATCCACTTCCATTTAAAATATTTTATTCCTAATACATTTTTTTTTTTGTTGTTGCAGAAGGACTTTAGCCTTCCAAGAAGAGGAAGTCTGTAAGTATATAAAAGTCTTTCTATTGTGTCCATGATATGGTATGTAGTTTTGACATCTTTTGAGTAGGTTACTCTTTTTGAGGCAGTTAAATGTGGAAATTGTTTGTCTCAAAATACATACAAAGAAATTAAGATTGTAAGTAAAAATATATGACTTGGTGCAGTCACCTTTTTATATGCCGTTCCCCATCTTCTAGATGAGGTATTGTGAGAGATTTCTGAAGGGATGAAAAGTGCTTATGTTGAAAGTTTTCTCTTGTATTGAAGATTTGTCTTATAAGAATCAAGAAAGAAATTTGGTTTCTTTGTGAATGATATAAATGCAAGTTGACACAGAAGTAATCCAAAATTCTGTGGTCAGACCTATGTCTAAAAAGGTAGGCACAAAGAACAGGAGAATTCTGCTAAATGTTATTAAGCTACTATTTTGATTGCTGGAAGACTCTATATTCTTCTTTAAATGTGAACTCAGATGTTGTGGTCTGGTTGTGTTTTGCTCAAATTTCTGTACTGTGGCTTTGTTTTTCTAGTGATTTTGAGCTGTTTGATTTTAAAGGGAGGTCTCGGTTGACTGGAGATTAGCAAATGTGATGCCCATCTACAAGAAGGGCCAGAAGGATGATACAGGGAACTACAGGCCTGTAAGTGTGACCTCAGTGCTAGGAAAGGTTATGGAGCAGATCATCTTGAGTGCCATCACATGGCAGCCCAGTCTTACAAGATCAGGCCCAGTCAGCATGGATTTATGAAGGGCAGGTCCTATGTGACTAATCTGATCTCCTTCTACAATAAGGTGACCTGGGGAATGAGGGAAGGGCCATGAATTTTGTCTACCTGGGCTTTACTAAAGTCTTTGATACTGTCTACCATAGCATTCTCCTTCAGAAAGTCATGGCACAAGATTTGGCTAAGTGCACTTCGCACTGGATGAAAAACTGACTGCATGGGTAGGCCTAAAGAGTGGTGGTGAATGGCACCACTGTCAGCATCTGTCGGCATCCATTCACTAGTGGTGTCCCTCAGAATTCAGTACTGGGCCGTGTCCTCTTTAATATCTTTATTAATGAACTGGCTGAGATAATTGAGTGCATAGTCAGTAAATTTTCAGATGACACCTAGCTGGGTGACTGTTGATCTGACAGGTTAAGCATGCACTTTGGTCACAACAACCCCATGGAAAGGTACAGACTCTGGAATGTGTGTTTGGAAAACTGCAATTTGGAGAGGGACCTGGAGTCAGCAGAGTGCTCAGGTGGCCAAATAAAGTCAATGGCACCCTGGCTTGTATTAGAAGCAGTGGCAAGCAGGAACAGGGAGGCAGTCATTCCCCTATACTCAACATTGGTGAGACCACACCTTGAGTATTGTCTTCAGTTCTAGGCCCCTCATTATAGGAAGGGTACTGAAGTGCTGGAGCATGTCCAGAGAAAGGCAGTAAAGCCTGGGGTGCATGTCCTTTGAGGAGCACCTCAGGGAGCTGGGGTTGTTCAGCCTGGAGAAGAAGATTCTGAGTGGGAGACCTTAGCACTCTCTACAACTACCCAAACGGAGGCTGGAGCAAGGAGGGGGCTAGCCTCTTCTCCTTGACTGTCATCAATTGACAGGGCTAGAGGTGCTTTTAAGCTGTGCCAGGGGAGGTTCAGGCTGAGTATTAGAAAATATTTCTTCACTGAAAGGATTATCAAACATTGGAATGGTCTGTCCAGGGCAGTGGTGGAGTCACCATCCCTGGGGTGTTCATATGATGTGTGAACCTGGTGCTTAGGCATATGGTTTGGTGTTGACCCTTCAGTGCTGGGTCAAGGGTTGGACCCTTTCAACCAGGTATATTCTGTGATTCTAGTTCTGTGAAATCTGTTATTTTTATCTGCTTTATTTATTTTCCTTTGCTAATAGCTTATTGAAAATGGATAACAACAAAGCAAAATGCAGACTGTTCATTGACAGCTGTCTTTCAAAAAATACCTTAATTTTATAAAACTGTTACTGGACTGTATAAAATATAATTTTATAAAACTAGACTGTACATATCAAAACATAAATCCTTGAAGAAAATGCCACTT
>VWZI01013024.1:21041-35785 GCA_013396835.1 Psilopogon haemacephalus | reverse complement strand
GTGGGGAGATTAAAGTTGGAATATAACCTACAAATAAATGTTTGGGCTTATTTTAAGGAAAGAAGAACTTGGGTTTCTGCACAATATATTTCTGCTGGTAGCAATAATATCACCTGGAATCTAAATATCGGATCTCAGATAAAAGAGGCAGTTCCTGAACATCAGTGATCTGTCTGCCTTGTGTCTTCAGGCAGAAGTGCTGCATTACAGATTTTGCTCTTGAGATTTGCAGTACTATTGCCATTCCATTACGTAAAGTATAGGCCAACTTTCTAGAGATGCCAGGATCATGAAATTCCAATGAGCCACTTCTCTTCTGTCTTAGAGAAGGAAACTCTTTTTTCTCCTCCCGTTTTCCTATGAAATGCAAATCTAAACTCTTTTTATTCTTGGTATTGTAAAAGGATAGTATAGCTTATCATAAAGGATATTCATGTTTTTGTTACCTGCAGTTTCATTTATCATTCAGCTGAGCTACCACAATATTATATGCCTTACCATAAAGCATTTGATAGACTGGCTTATGCAGCCAGTCTACTGAGGACCATATGAAACTTGCTACCATGTGCTGGCTTCCCTCAGAACTCTTTTAAGTCAAGATTTTCATTCTAGTTGCTGCATGGCTTGGTATAAAAGTACATGAAGGACCACCAGAAAAGTATCTATGTAGATACTTTCTAATATTAGCCTCTTAGTTTTCAGTGGTGCACTGCTACATTTTGGATGAAGCCAAATGGGAAGATCCTCTGCAGACTATTAGTAATCTGTGGTACTCCTTTTTCTAATAAGGAAGTAAGGATCCAAGCAATAAGTGTGTACAGAGCACACATGTACTAGGAAAATGCTCTTGGGCTGCTGTGTTTACACAATGTTCTCATGTGTTTCCTCTGCTGTGCCAAGAGCTGGATGGCATATGTGCCTTTTTATAGGTTGTTGACTGTTGCCCACAGTCTTTTGTTCTCAACCTCTCTCTTTCATTAAACTTTTATATCTGCTGGTCTTTTATACCCGGTCTGCTTTCTGTGTCAGTTTCCCCATGATGGAGCCCATTTTTAATCTTTAAACTCTTCATTGATTGTCTATCTTTCTTTTCTCTTTTCTTTTTACAACAATTCTTCCAGCAATCCTTTGCCCTCCTAAAAAATCCAGCTTAGGGCCCTGAGGAATGGATTCTACTCATTAACCTGTGCTCTGAAAAGAGTAGAAGCTGATTCTGTATCAGGAGATTGTTGCTGGATTGTGAGGGGGACTGGCAATCAGTTAAAATCTCAGGTGGTGAATGCTTGCTTCTGAAGGATCGATCAAGGTCAACAGCTGAATCTCGGAGAAGCAGCAGAACAGGCAGGTACTCACTGGTCGTGATCCTGAACAAACTGGGAGATGTTAATAATCCTGGTGAATCTTCCTCTAAAGGCCTTATACTATAGTCCTGGTCAGCAATGGATAAGACAGCTGCAGGAAGAGTTGGAGTGGGACTGGTTTCATTATGGGGAGGAATTTGTGTACATGGTTCACAGACAGAGTGCACTGTGGCAGGAGAAGGCACCATGTGCTGACTGTCAGGTCCTCCATTTTTCATGGCTATGTGTAGTGTGTGGTGGTTTGGCAGTTACACATCCACCCCCCCAACACACACACTTTCAAATAACCCAGGCTATAACTCAGTCAGGTGGAAGTTAAGGAATGAAGCATAATATTTACAGCATTGCACAATATGCAAGCACAGATATTTAAAATATATAACAGATATTTACAGATATACACAGTAAAAAAGGTAATTCAGGAACACCACACCCTTTCCAGAGATCAGAATCCCTAAGAGGGCTTTCCAACCACCCTACCACCTTCCCCCACCTCCCAGTCTTATCTCAGTATCTGTCTTACATGCCAGATAAGTGAAGGTAGATCAGCCAGGAGGTTAGTAGCAGGAAAGTAGTTAGTGAGGTTACACAGATCCAGCTAAGAAGATAGGGAGAGGGATGCAGCAGCCAGCATGGCTCAAAGCGGTCTGTCTTATCTTTGTTCAGGTTATAACTATTATATTTTTTTTCAGTAATGTATGAGTGAAGTAGAATCATCAATGTTTTCTTTTCTCAGCCTATAGTCTAATTTCTTATTAAAATCCTCCAATTGGTTCAAACCAGTATGTAGTGCCTGCTCTGCAGTTAGATCACATTGGCTCTTTCGTGTTTTTTTTTAGTTCCTCGTGAACATATTGTATCATGTTTGTGCTTGTGGCCATTTTTGTCCCTATCACCACTTCTATTTCTGCCTAAAACTTCTGGTCTCTCCTGACTTTTCACCATCCTAGTATCTGCCTTCCTTTCCCGTGGAAGACAGGGGTCATGCTTATGCTCTTATGAAATTTTATTGACTCAATGCAGTTCTTGACTCCAGTTTTGCTGGAGGTTTTCCATCCATTTGTATTTTCAGCCTGTGCCTAAAATTGAGTGCATTCCTCACAGGTGTATTCTCTGAGACAGAGCAGCAGAGAGCTGGGGCAGGGATTGTGAGCCTCATTTAGGCTTGCAGGATGCACTCTGTGAATGTGTTTTTTATATGGCATAGGCATTCCAAGAACCTCTTTGCCATGTGTTTTGTGTATGAGGGGGTATGGGTCTTGGCTACTGATACTGTATTAAGGGGCAGGGAGCATTAGCAGTGCTCGTTGGCTCACTTTGAGAGTTGATGTTGCAGAAATTGAATAGGTTACTTCAGCCAAAGGCAGAAAGAAAGATGGATGGCTTCTGTGGTGGTCTGAGAAAGAAAACAAAGGCTGGACAGCAGCAGGACAGAGCTCTTGTAAGTATGGAGAAGAAAAATGCTGCTTTGGAACAGTACTTTCTGAAAGGGTTAATAAGCTTGTTTGCCTCTTTAGTCCTTAACAGGTCTTTGATTCCTGTGTTGTGGCGGCAGCTAACCTGGCATCAACATCTCTGTCCTCTTGTCCTTTCTCCCAGATGTTTTAGTGTTTCCACTTCTCTGCGACATTTTTTCCTAGAAAGCCAGTCATGCTTAGATCCATGAGGTTTATTGAGTTGTATTGTGTTAACTCTCACAGGCATGTGAAAAGATTAGAAAGAGTACTGAGGGTAGGGGAATTCATAATATTGCCATGTTTGTCTGAAAATTATGGAAGGTAACCAACACAGGGGAAGTGTGTTAGTAGAATAGAATAGAATAGAATAGAACAGAACAGAATAGAATAGAATAAGCCAGGTTGGAACAGACCTCCAGGATCATCCAGTCCAACCTATCACCCAGACCTATCCAATGGCACTAAGTTCTCCATCCAGTCTTTTCTTGAACACCTCCAGGGATGACAGCTCTACCACCTCCCCAGGCAGCCTCTTCCAATGGCAAATCACTCTCTCTGTGAAGAACTTCTTCCTAATATCCAGCCTATACCTCCCCTGGCACAGCTTGAAACTGTGTCCTCTTGTTCTGTTGCTGATTGCCTGGGAGAAGAGACCAACTCCCACCTGGCTACCACCTCTCTTCAGGTAGTTGTAGACAGCAATGAGGTCACCCCTGAGCCTCCTCTTCTTCAGGCTAAACAACTTCAGCTCCCTCAGCCTCTCCTTGTAGGGCTTGTGCTCCAGGCCCCTTACCAGCTTTGTCGCTCTTCTCTGGACATGTTCCAGTAGCTCAGTATCTCGCTTGAATTGAGAAGACCAGAACTGGACATTTTGAGAGTCTCTTAATTCACGTTCATTGTGTGTTGGTTGCTACAGTGCAAAAGACAGTTTTGTTACATATAATCATGTTTCCTCATACCCCATACTGTTTAGTATGGTTATATCCCTAGGCAGTGAAGGCAGGCATGGCATTTGGAACAAACATGCTATCCCAAGTGCGCCTAAAATTGGTCTGAGTGTGCTGCTGGAAACAAACAAGTTCAGCCTGAAAAGAAGAGCACTCATGTGCCATGTAAATTTTGTGCAGGTAACATAGATATTGAGTAGATATTGAGAATGCTTTTGTTTTTTTAACAAAAGTTCTTTTTGCACTACATGATACTGTTTTGTAGTCAGGCAACTATACAGAATCAAAGAAACATCTAGCTTGGAAAAGACAAGGAACACCAGGAACACCAAGTCTAACTTATAAGCCTACTCTACAGGATTCACCTTAAACCATATTCTTAAGCACCACATCCAGACAACCCTTAAATGCATACAGGGTCAGTTACTCAACCACATCCATGGGCAGCTCATTGCAGTGCCCAACCACTCTCTCAGTGAAAAACTTTTTCCTAATGTCCAGTCTAAACCTACCCAGTCTCAGCTTGATGCCGTTCCCCCTTGTTCTGTCTCCAATTACCTGTGAGAAGAGCCCAGCAGCAGTCTCTCCACAACATCCCTTCAGGTAGTTGTAGACAGCAGTGAGGTCTTCCTTGGCCTGCTCTTATTCAAACTAACCATCTCCACCTCCTTCAGTTGCTCCTCATAAGATGTATTCTCTAAGCCATTCCCCAGCTTTGTCACCCTCCTCTCGACCTGCTCCAGCACCTCCATATCTCTCTCGTAGTGCAGTGTCCAAAACTAAACACAGTACTGGAGATGTGGCCTCACCAAAGCCAAGTACAAGGGGACAATCACTTGCCCACTTATGCTGGTCACAGCATTTTTAGTACAAGCCAGGATGTCATTTGCCTTCTTGGCCAGCTGACTCATATTCAGCTGCCCACCTATTACAGATCCCCAGATCCCTTTCTGCTAGGCAGATCTCCAGCCACACTGCCCCAGTCCTGTAGTGTTGCTTGGGGTTTTTGTGACCCAAGTGCAGGACCTGGTATTTGGCCTAGCTTAAACTCATTCCATTGTAGTGGAGGGGTAATTAATTAATTGTGAAATGGTCTTTTTTTCAAAATTAATATAGTTTATTGATTTTGGTATTCAAGAGTCTCACCACCCCAACCACTAATTTTAGTAATAATTAGGTTCTTTTGCAACTGTCATGGAAACATTATGCAAAGGAATAGCTAGATCTAGAAATAACTAGCAATAACACAACATTAATTGAACTGAAAAAGAAGGTTCTTGCAGTCAATATACCAATTGTTCTCTAGATGGACTCAAGGAGATGCTTTCTGCTTTAAGGCAGAAGGCTAGGATTCAATTCAGAGTTTTGCTTTGAGTATTTACTCACAAAATGTAGCTCCTGACTCCCCAGGACTAACTACAGCTTGAAACAGTACCCAGAAACTTGCAAGGGGTCCTGTTGGTGTCTTGACAAATGCTGAGGCTTGTAATTCTTGCCAGACTTCAAAGGATGCTGGGGAAATGAGGCAGGCGATCTCTGACCTTATCAAGATTGGATGATCTGTGTATCCCTTCCAGGGCTCCTTGTCTTGGCAGGGGTAGGCAGGATGTCTTGCAATATGCATTCTTTGCATGGCTGTCATGATGACTGAGCAGGCCTATTGCATTGAGGCACCTAGGGCCTATTTCTGGCAGACTTCATCAAAGCAGTTTCCAGGTGTATAAACTCAAAGTATTAGGGGTTTCTTACTTCGTGCCTAAACTAGCTTTTAGCTTAGCATAGCATGGCAGGATGCAATAAGGCAGTGAGGCAGCACACTGCCAGGAGCAGCGAGCAAGGGCAGCAGACAGCAGCAGCAGCAAGCAAGCAGGAATACAGTGGCAGAGCAAGTTGTGTTACCTGCTCATCTCTTTTTATCAATACAGCCCAAGACTAATGCACACAGAACAGCCAATTGGAATGGCAGTCAAGTTTAATCTTATTAGGTGAAGCCATAGGTTCACTTTACTCAAATTTGTGAAAACATAGGCCTTGCACAAGACAGGCACAAGCCAAGTGTGTGTACCTTGTTTACCACGGGATGTAAACAGGATGAAAACAAATCTGGATAAGCCAGGGTCCTTAGACTCAGTGGCTCCAGGCTCTTTGTCCTCTTTCCCATGGTTGCTTCTCCCTACAAAGGAATGAGGGAGATCAGAAAAACATGTCTGGGCAAGCCAGGACATGTTCAGACCTATTTTGGCCTGTTCTGACCTACCACGACACCCATTAATGTTGGCCCATTGATCTAGCCTATACAAGTTCCTCTGAAGAGCCTCTCTACCCTCATTCAAACCAACACTGCCACCTCACTTGGTATCATTTGCAAACTTACTGCTGATACTCTCTATGCCTGAATTAAGATCCTCAATAAAGATGTTAAAAAGAAGTGGTCCAAACACAGATCCCTGACACACATTCCACTTCAACACAGCTTGTGCTGGAAATTGGATTAAAGTAGGCATTCTGCATTCATGTGTGAGTATGGCCTTGGTTTCAAGTATTCTGTCCTAAACTGTGTGGGACATTCGTTGCCGGTAGAAAGTCAGTGTGTTTCTATGTTACTGGGTTGTGAAACAAGACCTAATATGTTTAAATTGGAACAAAAGGGATTCATTTTAGATGCTGTAGAAACAATTACTTCCTCTGGACAACAAAGCAGAAGAGTACCTGGGATTGTTGTGGAATCATTGTGAGTTTTTAAGAAGTGGAGTGATAGTTAATTTAAGTGTGATGGACCTCCCTTAGGGAAGAAAATGATCAATTGACTTCTTTCTAGCTCTTTTTACAATGTATCATTACTTTAATAGGATTAATTGACAAAAGTTTCTGCTGAAACATGATGACATATCATGAGTCTGCTTTCATGGAAGAAAACCTTGTCCCATTAACAGACAACATTATTCATTTGTGACTTTATGTAATGACAGAATTCCCTATGGAAATGTGTATACGGATTTATGTAAACATAAGATAGATTTTTTAAAAAATTAACAAACTTTAATTTTTTTTTCTTTGAAAGAGTAACTGATGTAGATCTGCTTCTCACATACTCCGGGAGATCTTGCCTGATCTTGTTTGTATGATAATTCTAGAAAACCAAGAGGTGTGTTTGAAAACCAAATTCAGACATAAATGTGGAAACCTTGCAAAGCTATTGCAGGCATACATGTACTTGTGTGCATGATGGTGTCTTAATAAGGGTCATTTGTTTATTGATCTGTCAGCCAAAACAGAGCTGAATAACTTTCTAGGTGCATGTTAGTTGTCAACAGACAGGTGTGGGGTCTTGGAGGAAGGGCTGCAGAGTGGATTAAAGGAATGAAATCTTTCATTTGTGCTTTAACTTGAAGAAGATACCCAGATACCATCATGACCTTACAAAAACATTGAATAGAAGATTTTTTTCATTGTCTCAACATATTTCTTCTGAAAGTAGAATAAATACAGTAAAGTTAACTGATGTCAATTAGCACTGAAATACAGCTTAAAGGAAGACTAGAAAAACAGATGCTGACTAAAAGCCTGTGTCTGGGTTATCCTTGCATAACAAGGCTCTTTAGCTAAAAAAAAACCCCAAACAACCAAACAAAAAAACCCACTGCTTAAACTCATGTAGTGTGGAATTCTTCAAGAAGTAGATGTGTTTCTGCCTCTAATTCTTTTAATGCTTTTTTTTTTTTAATACTGGAAGACAGTTCAGATTGAGACCATAATTAGTGTTAAATCTTGATTTCTCAAGCTTCTTACGGTTTTGGTATTATCTTGATGTCTATCAACAAGAGACTTAGTTGAGCTATTTTTATTGCTTTGTAATTTCATGTTGGGAATTTTGTGTTCCTATAGTATGTGGAATATGGTGTGTGTGGAGGGTCTTGTTTGTTTCTTTTGTTTTGATTTTTTTTTTCTGTCATCTGTAATAAAAATCCACACAAGTATAGAAAGTTTATCTTTTTCACTTTTTGGACAGTTAGCTTAATTAATTTTAATCTGTTTCCTTCACTCTCAATATTGCAAGACCAGGCAGCATCAATCCCACTTTAATTTACAGTTATCTCCTCCTCTGTATGGGGCAGCTATTCTGTCTGCAGGGATTGTGTTAGTACTCCAGTGACACATTAATAAAATGCATTGTTGTAAATTGCTTACCAGTGTCAGTATTTACGGGTATGCCTATAAATATCAATAGATTAATGATGTTGAGATGTATAGAACTTAGGGCAAGAATGTCATGGAATACCAAATACAGATAACCAAGGAACATGCATGTTCTGCCATAACTGCCGCCCTGCAGTGACAAGAAATTTATTTTTCCATGCCCTGCAGAGCCTGTTGTGAAAACTGAGCCAGTACAGTTCAAATACAAACACCTTGCATCATCTTCTGCAATGTCTCCTCCTTTCCCCTGGGAAGGAAACTGAAGACACTGCAGTTCCTCCTATAATCTAACCAAGATGAAAAATTCAATGCTGTTGCAAACTGGGCAGTCAGTCATTGGAGTCTGAGCATATGTGCAGAACATACCAGACAGATATAAGGCAAAGGATTCCTTTTACCATCTGGTATTGCTTCCCCTGTCAAGTGGCCTTTTCTGAAGGAAGTATATGGTAAATAACAAGACAAGGTGGAAATAAACTGGCCAGTTACACATCCATAACAATACTTCATGATACTTTCCAGCAAAATAGCTGAAGCATGAGTTTTTTTGCACACATTGCTATGGTCAGTCCATTAACTTCAGCCAGAGGTAACAAACTGATACATCGATATTTCAGCCTTCTCTTATGCCTACTTAATAATATTCTGAGACATGTTGTGTTGGAAAGGATGCAAAAAGGGGGTTGTTTTTTCACCTCATATTTTGGTGCTATGTTTTGATTCTCAGTGATGAGAAGAAGCAGTATTGAATTCAACTGCTTCTGCATCATTGCTCGTAGTACTTCATAGAAACCTCAATGTTACCAGATAAGCAGCTGTTAGCATCTTTAATGTTCTAAGATTTATAACTTTGCTTTGCACCTGCTAGTGAATTCAGTAGTGTCTTAGGTTTGAACATTCAGTCTGATGGTAAAAATACTTACCTGCTCTGCTAAGAGGATTTCATAAAGATAATTCTTTAATATGATGGGAAAAGAAAGCAGACGGCTGGACAAGCAGGGATACTAGAAAGTGATCCATTGTGGAAGCTGCTGTGCCATCGTGGCTTATTTCAGAGTAGATCTCAAAATCCTAAATTTTTCCATTGACATGAAAGATGCAACATTAGGCTGGAGAAAGTGCTACTAAAATATCCTACATCTCCCCCTCCCTCCCACTGCCTCCTCCTCCCTCCCTGTCTTTAGTTAGATGTCTAGATAGATATTTAGATATATATGCCCATGTATGTAGATATATATAGATGCATGCTAGACATATGCATATATATATATATATGAATATATACACAGACATTGCTAGTGTTTTCTTATCCTTATAGGTTTAGCGTAACACTAAACTAAGTAAGAAGTATGTCCCTCAGTAGCACTTTGCTCAGTTACACCACTGTAACTCTCACAGAGTGACTTGAATACCTAGTTACTTCATGTATGCAGCGAACTTTCACAAATAAGTGTCTATAGTACTTGTGACACGGGTGCATTTCGCTTAGAGATAACTTTATTTGGGCTATGATTGCAGTTCAGTTGGACTGGATGGTCTTTGAGATCTCTTCCAGCCAGATATATACTAGTCACAATTGTTTGTCTGATAGATTGGTCTTAAGGATGGAATTCAATGCCATCTTGAAAACTGGCAAAGAGAAGTCTCACCTTTTTTAAAGAACATAACACCTGACTTATATAGAAAATGTGGACAAAAGCTTTTATTTCTGTCATTGTGGGTTTTTTTGGAAGCTGTTCCTAGCCTTTGTCATGGGTTGAGTTGAATCTGCTGCTGTCACTCAATACTGTGCTGCTTTCACGCCAGCTTCAAAATGAAAGTGCTGTCTGGAGCAACATATTGTGGGGCTTGACAGTCAGATTGTAATGTGTGAGAGTCTTCCTGTTCTGGCTGCTGCTTACAATTTCTGGGATTTGGGGTGCTGGTCTTTTCTGCTGGGTTGGTGTGGAACAGGATGGGTGTGGGTAGATTGCTGCCATCTGCTCCACTTTTGCTGTGCTCTTTCCAATAGGCTAAGGTAATTTTGCATTGTATTATCTAATCTTTTTTCATTAAAGCACTTTATCTCAACCCAGAGGGTTTGGGTTTTTTTGTGCTTTCCCTCCTGTCTGTGTGGAGAGAAAGGCGGTTGAGAAAGCAGATTGTTAACCCATTATAGTCTCATTATCACCTGTAGAGTTACAGATGCAGTATGAAGGCTGCAGTGAGGAAAACTCATCCTGTCACTAAATTTGAAATATGTTAGAATAAGTGTTAGTAAACTTAGGCCTTTTCACTCTTTGTTCTCTCCAAAACATGGTATACAGCTAACTCTCATAGTGTGTCCTTAAGATACATTGGTGTTGCCATTAACTTTCAGGATGAGATAAACCTTACCAACATAAAATCAGGAACAAATTATGAATGACTTCACACTGGCATTACAGTTTTGGGTATTCTTGTATTTACTCTATTCTGATGACTGTTTTTAAACCAAAACACTTCTTCTGGTGTTAAAAGTTTTAAAACATGAATGATGTATGACTACATAAGCATTGCTAAGCAGACCATGTTTAGTGGAAGTGAATAATTGTCTGAACTGGTGTGCTAAGCAGGTTGGATGATAGAAATTTAGATTAAATGATGCTTGGTTTAAAGACTGGCAGAGAAAGATGATGTCATTTTCTTTGAGCGTTGATTACTTTTGGAAAATTATTAGCCAAGAGTGTATGCAAAAGCAATAGATGCACTGACTTGTCTATGATCTCAGTGTTAATTGCTGTTAAATGTTAAAAATTACAAAAAGCTAGAGGCACCTGCATTGTTAATGGTATTATTGTGTGTTACCATCATTATAAAGGGGGCTTCTGAAAGCATAGAATCTTAAACTGTTTAACTGTGTTATGGAGTAAATGTCCTTCAGGCTTGTGTTTCAAGAAAACAATATGTTCCGCTGTGCTTTGCTCATTTCACTCGTTCTAACCAGATACCTGAGACTATGAAATCAGAGAGACGTCAGTAAGAATTTAAATTACTAACCTGAGCCATATATTTTTGTATTTGATTTTTACCATTGCCTTTCTTCCCTGCAGCTATCTAAGAGGAGACTGGGATTTACAGTATCAACATAATGCCTTTCTTAAAGTCTGTTGGTGCTATTTTTAACCTTTTGTTTGAGATTATTTTCAGATTACATTTTTTCTCAGTAGAAGTTGTTTCCATTTAAAAAAAAAAATGTTTTTGGGCTAATCTAGTTAAAACATGACTTTAAACTGTATACTAGTATTTGTGGTATTAAANAAAAAAAAAAGGCATGAACCAAAACAGAGCTTGGTGCTGCGGTGAGAATGAGCATGGCTAGAGTGTGGGGAAAAAACAGATGATGTTCAAAGGAGTCTTCAAGAAGTTAAGTCCTGCTTGACATGACTAGTTTTTTCTCATTGAATAACATTTTCCTTGTTTTGTCATTTTCCTCAGCATTACTTATCCTTCGCTTTGTCTGCTACTTTTCTATACTGCATGGTATTAGAAGAATGTGATGTACAAACCTGAAAATAGCTGCTGGGTTTTTTTTTGGTTGGGTTGAACTATTTTTTTGGTTGTACATACACACACTTCTGTTGCATCTAGTATCGAGAGCAAATATTTCTGATCTCTCTCATATTCTTAATAGAGTTATCCTTCTAATTAAACAAAGCTAATTCTTCAACAGCATAGAATGCAGTTCCTTCCAGTAGTCTTAATATGATAGAACCCTGAGTTGAACACACAAGAATTTTATCTTGCAGATGCAGTGGATTTTAACTCCACTAATATCAAAAGTGGTAAATTAAGTTTTTTACTTACTGCAGGTACGTAAGTATTTGTGCTAATTTAACCTTTTAGGATAATAATGCTATGTTAAACTAATGGCACTTGTTTATCAATAAAGTAACACTCATGCATGACACTTCTTTCAGGGATGATGCCAAAGGTGAAGAAAATGCTTAAATCACTGCCTTTGAGACAGTAACCTTGCAGTAGCATTTGCAAGTATAATGAATGTTATTTACCCCAATAATAAATTACAGTTACTTGAAATGAATGAGTTTTATCTTTTTTGATACCATGAGTCTGCTTTTCAACTTCCACTTGCTTCCTCAACTATTTTTTGGTGGGATGATATTTAAGCAATTTGACATAAAGAGCAAACAGTTGTTTTGATCAAATTTAAGTCAGCTTTCACTTGCAAGGCTTCATCACATTAAGTCGCTGCTATTTTTTGCCCCCAGATATATGAAGGAATTCCTGAAGGCTGCAGTGGTGGGCAGAATTTTATCTACCATGTATTCACCTTTCATCTTTGAGTAATCTTGGTTTTCCAAACTTCTGTCTGGATCAGGCAAAATGCATAGAAGAAGGAGAATTTCCAAAATCAGCCTATAGCTCAATCTCACCTTAGTGTAACTTAATTAATGTGACATGAAGCACCTATGTAAGTTCAGTTTCAGAACAGCTTTTACATACTTATGCTTATGTTTGAGATGCTATGCCCAATTACCAGTTGAACTCATTATCCTTTAGACAAGCTGATGGTCTTGTCCTTCTACAGGTAAAATATACCTACTCCCCAATTGTAATGTTTCACACTGTGGCAGTGTTTAGTGAGAGACTGTTCTTTTGCGTGTTTTTCATTGTGGCACTGCTTCAAAAACTGTCAAAACCCCACCTTGATTGTAGACTTGTCTTTTCTGTTCATTCCTGTATTAAAACTTGTGGAAATAGTGTGTAAAATTGGTAGTGTGTTTTCAAAGGAAGCATGCCTTCCTCTGCTGAGCTAATTCTTTTGCTGGTTTATGTATGCAAATGTCCTTACTCAGCAAAGCTGATTGCCTTCCTAGGGGTTTTACACTGTCTGTGCCTTCAATGAAAATTTAATAGTTTTACACAAAAACATTAAGTATTTTGGTGTAATGTGTGTGTGCATATTTATAAATAGATAACAGGATGAAGTACCTAACTCAAAGTTAGTATGCATGAAGTTAAGTCCTTGGAACATGATAAAAGATTTACATAAATGTGTATGTGTGTAGTGTGCACGCAGTCCCAATTTACTTGCTGACATTTTCTGTCTTCATCAGAAACTTCCTAATTTTCAGCAACCAAAGAAGTCTTCCGTACAAAAGAGATTTTTGTCAGAGGAATTTTAATGTAACAAGAGTTTGGTTTGAGAGGTGCTCAGTAGCTGGAATAGAGAGCTGCCTGCTCTTGGGAGTAAGGGCAGCTCCAGTGGATCTGTAACTCAGCTTCTCTTGTGTTAAATTTCTATTCTTCAGTGGTTGTCTCTGAATGTAATAATGAAAAAAATTGTAGGCATAGGCAATTTCACTTAATAGTTGAAGTGTTTGAGCTGTTTGACTGTTAGGCAGTTGATGCTTGTACCTTTTTCATGTTTGAGAATATCATCCTAAAAAGATGTTATACTGTGTTCTGAGCAAAGTCTGAGGAAAATGTTTTGGACTACCCAGTCAGAATTGGGCATCTAACTGATCTATATGCGCTTGAAAATCTATGAATTCATCCTCTATGGTTTATGATCTTGAATATAACTCATTAGATTTTGTCCTTTCTCTTTAGAGGATTTGGAACTTCCTTAGAAGTCGACTTAGAGGATGCTTGGCTTGCTGGGACCTCACCTTAGTAATCAGATTCTCAACATATGTTATGTTTTAGAAATTTGAATATATAGTTCTATGTATCTCTCAATTTTGTTTTCAGTATCTGTATATGAAGGCTGTAAGTAATACCTTAAAATACTTCAGAATAGTAATATGTAGGATCGAAAAGAAAGAGGTAGTTTAATTATTATTTTCTGCTATGTGGTTTCCATAACTGGGAGATTTCTGTCTGTCTCTGAAACCCACAGCTCTGTACCTGTGAACTCAATAATTTCTTTCAAAAATGAGCCAGGGTCCCAACAAAAATCAGCACCCTTGTTTATTCACGTATTTTGGCTAGTCTGTAGAAGTTGTCTATGCCCAAAGCAAGGCCAGAACTTTGGCAAAAATTTAAAAATTGTATGGCTGACATATAATATTGTGTAAATTAAGAATCACACAGGGAAAGTATGTGGGTGAGGGAAAATATTTTAGCTCTTAAATTACTAAAAATAGGTACTTGCACAGTGCTTTTGCTTTTTGTGGTCTGTTATAGAACATTAAGAAAATGCTAATTCTCATCCCTGATGCAATATTTATTTATTAAAAGGATAAACTCAGGCTAAGAGAAAGTAGATGAAAAAAGGAATACAATTAAAAGAAAACCAACCTCCTACACAGTGGCACTGATCTAAAACTGACTGTATATACCATTGTATTACTGGTTTACTTTTAAGTGAAGTTACTTTTAAACCTGAAATGGATATAATTCTGCAATGTCTAGGTCTGCCTTATGCCTTTTGATTAAAAAAACTGAGGTTGCTTCCCTTTAAAATTCAAGTGCAATCATAGCAGAATTACAACTTTTTGTTTTGCATTAACCTCAGTGTTACAAGAATTTATTTGCTCCTCACATGCAATTAATTTTCCCTGTTAAAGGGGAAGAGCCTGTTTTTCGTTCAGCAGCTTGCTGTTCTATTACTGCAGAAACTGCCTATTTACCAAGAAACAGGATAATGCGACTTAAAATGGCTAAATCCTATTCGGCAGGATCAGAAGGCGGTGAGGGTGGAGGGACTCCGGGGCGGGGGTGGGGAGCAAATGTTTGAGAGAAAGTGTTGGGAGCAAAGGTTTTTTGGTTTTTCTTTCTTTTTTTTTTTTTTTTTT
>VWZI01013024.1:0-21003 GCA_013396835.1 Psilopogon haemacephalus | reverse complement strand
TTCCCTTTTTTCCCCTCCATTTTTTTTCATTTGCCACGGAGTGGTGGTGTACTGAGGGGAACCTCTCCTTCCTGGGAGGTGTAACGTGTGCGTCTGTGTGTGTCTGCTACTGCAGAATACCGGGAATGAATTACTTGATGTGCACATCTGAAGGCGCTGTTCGTTTCACAAAATCAGCGTGGCGTGTGCTGCTGCTAACCTGAGAGAGGCAGCTGGCAGCTCTTTGTGACAGCTAGAGGTGGAAGGACCCAAACTTGCAGTCCTCCCCCCCGCCCCCAAGAGATTGTT
This sequence comes from Psilopogon haemacephalus, assembly GCA_013396835.1. Classification (NCBI taxonomy): domain Eukaryota; kingdom Metazoa; phylum Chordata; class Aves; order Piciformes; family Megalaimidae; genus Psilopogon; species Psilopogon haemacephalus. The sequence goes on along the minus strand of VWZI01013024.1, from coordinate 20,715 downwards.
AGTCCATTCCTTTATAGTGGCTCATTTTGGCTCTCTGTCGTCGCCAGAATGCAGCCGGTGAACGTGTGTTATGGTTACAATAGAGTGTGATAACACATAACAGCAATGAAAGCCCAGCGAGAAAGGCTACAAATTCCAGGGCTGACCTTGGAGTAAGTATTGTCTGTCTTTAATATTTTCATGGTTTCTGCATGATGCCGGCTTTCCTGCAACCAGGCGCTGTTTAGCATACGTTTGTGCTGACGGTCGGGAAGCACTGCAGCGCCAGGTTGAAGGAACGCATTTTAAATGCATTGCAGTTGGTTTCAGCAAATGTGTGAGCCTGGAGCTGGGGTATTGCAGCACATTTGGAAGGAAAGCATTTCTGTGTATTCAAAGTTATTGAATCTTAGTGCATAGAGCATCCTGTCAGCATGTAGGCAAGAATCTGTCAGTAGGCCATGGTGTCTTTCCCTCTAGCACTCTGTTACTGTTTGTTTATCCCAGTGCTGTCTTTTAGAAAGGCCCCTATCTATGCTGAATATTAGGAAGTGCTTTGAAGAGATGAAAGCGTTAGAGAAATGCAGCTTATGCAAATACATCATGTATGAGCAGCTTTTACATATGTAGCTACAGTGATGTACTGTATTGACATTCTGGAGGATTCCTGATAGTCTCTGCAGTAAGTATGTTTACCTAATTTAGCAGTATGTTTTACTTCATACTTGCTTAAAACTGATTAACTAATTTGTGTGCTCTTAGCTTTTGAGAGAGTAACTGTATGAAAAGATGTCATTTTAATGTATACTGTTAGAAAGTATAGTAGTCTTTTGTTTATGAATGCCAGCATATATTTACCTCAGATTCGTTAATCAAAGCTAAATATTTATTTCTATACATGCATACTCACAGTTTATGTTGACATGTCAGGCATCTATGTATGCATGTTATAGTCACCATGAGAACTTCCTAATTTTATCTAGGTAAATAGATACAGTTACGTCAGATCCTTTAGTATTTACTGGGACTTCCCCATATTTGCTGGAGAAAAAGCCCTGAATGCTGCAGATGCCTGCAGTAAAGTTACTTAGCTATGAAAGGTATTATCTCTGACATCTGCCATGTTTTAACAAGAGAGCTATAGGTAGGTGTGCAGCAAAGCAAATAATTTGTTCTAATAATCACACGAAAGCGGGAGACCACTTTATTCCAAGGAAGAAGTATAGATGTGATACTGGGTACACCAGAACTATGTTTGAGAAATGTCAGAAATCCTGCATTTCAATCTAGCATTCTGTCGAGAGCAGTATGTGTTAGCTGTGAGCTGACTAAGCTCTAAATGTTTTTCTGAAGAAAAAGAAAACAACATTGCTAATTTCATGGGAATTTCAAAGGAAGGATCTTATCAGGGAGCTAATTAAAATACTTTCCATTAATATTTGATAATTATGCTATGTTTGAGATATGGCAATTTAAATATTTCTAAATCAATCTTCACTGAATTATGTAATCGTCATATGAGAATAACATCACTAACTGCAAAGGACAAATTAATCATGTTACTGTTTTTTCAACATGCATCTATGGTTTTGTAGTATATATTTCTTTCTCATGGCAATCTGTCATAATTATACTTGCTTTGTCACATTTTGACAGTATTTGATACTGATAAAATTAATTAAATTTTAAATTCAGCATTCATCAATTTTTTGCTAAAATGTTGTCTGGATATACATGATTTTTTTCATGTATTAGACCTTCTTTTGCATCACATGTTCTACTTTACAAGCTTAATTTACATGTAGCAAAAATAAGTATCATATTTTGGTCCTGGCACTTAATTCCTATAATTTTCTAATGATTTGTCAAAGTTGAATCAATGCAGACTTAAGTCATGTCTCCCAAATTCTTAATCATCTGTAAAAGCACATATCTGGGGGGTGGGGGGAGAGGGAGGGTGTATGTGGAATTCAGCTTACTCCTGTAAACATTCTTTGTACACTGATTCTCATGAATTTTCTTCCAATACAGTTCAGATGTTGGGGCTGGAATTACATTGCCTTTCTGAGAAATTAGTACAGTCTGTCTGCTTTATATTCATTACTTTCACAAAGCTCTTTCAAAGAATATTAAAGATCCAAAAGGAAGCATCCTAAATTTAGTAAATGTCAGAATTAAGGCTGCCTGTCAGCCTCGTGCATATACACTGTGATAATTTGTTTTAACAGGTTTTTGCATGTAATTTGTAGGTCTTAAAAAAGCAAAGCTGAAAAGCAATTTCTTTGGAAGAATTAGATTGACGCTCCAGTGTCATCACTCAGTGGGAATTTATGGATCCATAGTACAAGCACGTCTGATATTGAATGCCCTGAGATTCTGCTCCATGACTGAGATTGATGTGTTACAGTAATGAAAATGAGGACGAGTATGAGTAGCTGCTGGCAGGTGTAGGATTCCACCCGCTGTCTATGTGCCATCTACTAGAGGGAGGGGAAATGCTTTGCCACCGAGTGTCACTAGGATTCATTCACAGCAAAGTGACTTGGGAATCTCATTCTGGGGTCTGAAGTTAGTATATTTTCATTTCATTCACTGGCAGAACTGCTTTTTTCACCTCTCATTTTCACTGCTATGGCTATAGAAGGTTCCATGCCCCAAGTACTGCTCCATAGCTTTCTTCTGGCTGCAGTCCCACACCTGTTGGCCAGCTACTTCTGGTTCTCCTCCTTCTACTTGAGTTCTGTTTTGATCAGTGTCATCCTCTGATCTTGCTGGAGGTTGTTTGGTGTCTGCATCACCTGCCTTCACCATTTCCCTTGCTGTGCAACCCTAGGAACAGCAGTGTGAACACTGATGGTGCAGTGCAGGAGTTTCCCACTCTACAGTTGGAGAGAGCCATACTAGCAGATAAAAAATACGAGGGTGTGCAAGCAAACAAACAGGGACAAACTCCTGTCTCTTATGCGGCAGACTTGCAGTGGAGAGTAAGAGCCAGTGCAGACAGAACTCAGAAGAGTAAAATAACTTTTTACAAGCCTATACTGATTGTACACAAACAAGACCTTTCCAGTGCATGAAGTGGCAGGTCAATGTAGTGTAACAGAGTGCTCAAGTGAAGCAGCAGATATTTGAGACTGTTAACCTTTTCTCCACAGGCTGACTTATGTGAATCTGGGTTCAGTTTAGCCATTTTCAGAGTTGCATATTAAGCCATTGGCTTTAATGAAGCTTATTAGCTTAGACATACTGTTGTGCTAGCACAGGAAATCTGCAAATGAAATAAAGCTTGCTTATATCTAGCTGCTGGCTTCATTGCCAACATGAACTTCTGTGGACCTGATTTGGGGATTATACAAAGTCACACACTGGAACATGCCCTGGTGCAGTAGCCTTGTCAGAAAGTAACAGCAGGCCCACCACTGCAGGACTGCCAAATTTTGTGTCCTCTTCTGATCATGCCAAAAAAGAAAGGTTGTCAAAAAAATGTCACCCCTAATCTGTTTTTGAAGCAGTAGTACTATTCCCGCTGAAATATTCAGAAAAAAAATGATCTGGTGCCCACCTTGAAAGGTTTTGATTGGAATGTTTTAAAGTCTGGCAAAGTGCCATGCAATTGAAGACAATGGCTTAGAATTAGAGCTAGTTGTGCTTAGCATATTACTGTCTGTATATCCAGAGGGATAGGAAAGGAGTGCTAGTGTTACCAGACTACAAGGGTCTGGTATGTATCAGAGCAAAAAACTTTTGCAAGGTGATCTGGAAAGCATTCTTGGTTCGCTTCTGCCTCTACTTGGTCTGCACAGAAGGCAGAGCTGTGTGGGGTTTTTTGGACAGGTAAGTTCAGCTGATTGCAACAAGTGGCATGATATGAAATGCATTAAAAAAAAAAAAAGTTTTCTTGGAAGTTTTATGTAGGGATAAATGCACGTGACTGCATAAGTGTACTTTAAAGAGCATCTGTGAAATCTGTCAGTGGCCTACTGCTTTATTCAGAGACCTTTTGAACAGAGATGCACTTGAGGCAATTTCTCAAAGCGACCTTTGAAGCCAAATGCTCAAGTATGGTTATTCTGCACTAGTTGTTTATATCCATATTTGATTACTTTGATAAAGGACTTAATACTTATGAGGGAACATTTCAAAGTCAAATTGATGGAAGTGGATGCTACCTAGCTAAAGCATTTTTATTTTTTACTGAGTGTGCAGATTTCAGGCTCTAAAAATAGAAATCTTTATTACCATTTCTTATTGCTGATGAAAGCTTGTCATCAATTTTTGTTTTACTATTCTTATTTTATAAATCTGATTTGCGTATTAATAAAACCCAGACTTGATAAGGTTTTTAAAAAGAAAAGATGTCCCCTTTACATATCCTGTTTCATACAGAATGCATGGAAGCCTAAAACAAATTTCCTTTTTTTTTTTTTTTTTTTTCCCCCCTTTTTGGGTTTTAAAATAGCTGCACAAAAAAGATTTTAGAATNACATATTGCTCCTGGAGGCAGTCATAACATAGTCAATTACATATACCAGCACCAGATTTCATATTTGTTTTTATTTAAATCAATTTAATCTTAAGTAAAAAACTGTGTGACTACTGTCAATCACTTCATTCAGAAGGACCTTTCATAACTCCTACACTAAAACGTACAACTCTTGCTAAACCTTCTGTTCACTAGAGATGGCATTATTTTAACTTGCAGTCTCACCCCAAGGAGCCTGAGCCCAACCCCAACAAGCCCCTGCAGTCCATGCAGTCCTCTGTTCGCTTTTCATTTTTGGAGGTAAGCAAGTAAACTTCCATTGTTGATGTTTTCTTCTGCATCCAAACCCTGACAATCAAAATATATTTCAAAAGGAAAATTGCAAATTAAGTATGTCTCTGAGATCTGAAAAATGTTTTATCTGACCAGCTATTGTTCTGAAGTTAATAATTTTATGAAAAAAAAGTAGGGCAATCCATATTTTGAAACCTAGTGTAGAGATTCAAGATACTGATATATATAAATCTGCATTGCTCTGGTTGTTTGCATAGGAATATATCTTCTATTGAAATTTTGTTGATTGTTTCCACTTACCATACCTCAGAAGTATCAAAAGTTTAAGGTGAGTTCAGAACTGAGGATGATTATTTGTGGTTATTTGTTGCTTACCTTAGGGGTGGTAGTATGGTTAGTGATGTCAGATGTGAAGGGAATTGAGTATCCAACAATTTAGAATAATCCATTTAGAATAATATAAGTACAGATAGAAGTACATTGGTAGGACTGCTTCTTCAGAACTAGGAGGATTTAAAAACAAATTTCTAATACAGTAGTGTATTAGATTAACCATAAGCAGCCACATGCAATATCCTTCTGTCATGTTTTTCCTGCTCAATTTGAAGAATTTTGGTACTTGATACTATGTAACAGTACTTGCTGCTACAGTAAAATTGTCACAATAAATAATAACCGAAAGATGTTTCTGACACAGAAAAGAACTTTTTTTAAACTTTCTTTTGTTTGCCTTTTTTTTTTTTGATGCAAAAAAAGACATTGCAAGCCAAGGATCTCATAGGTGCCAGTTACAGAGGTTCTGCTACATAGGGAAAGTACTGTTTAAAATAAGCTACTAAAGAGATATCAATACTTTGTGGATTGAAAATTATATTTTAATTTTTATCAAAGGACTAACTTGATACCGTGAAGTTGTCTTGGACTCTTGGAGAACTACCACCTTGCTAAATGACATAACAAGGTGGTTTTGTGTCTCTGTGGTACACCTCTTGAACGTAGCATGGCAGAAGAGAGAGTTGCTCGGATGTGTTCATCTGCTTCAGTGTACTTTGAAGTTAAAACCAAAATGGTACTTAAGAATCCTTCTGTCAAGGCTTCCTGTGACACTGAAAAATGGAATAATAACTGTAACTTGCTGTATGTTTCTGAAGAAATACTGTAATCTTTGTGTATATATCAGTTTATTAAGGAAGATATGGGATCAAAATCTGACGTTTGTTCATTTTTCAGTATGATTTAAATTAAGAGATGTCCATGTCCCACAGTGTGAACGTTTTTGTGTTGTTTGTTTAGTGAACTATCAACAAAATCAGCGTATTCTGTGAAGTGTACCTGGTTGGTAGGGAACGCTTATTAAAAAGTGGTGTTTTCTAGTATGGTCTGTGTTTAATACAGCTAGAGCAAATAATTGCTCTTTGTGGGGGGAGGAAGTGCTCTTCTTCAGAGTGTCAATTTTGTGGAGTTAAAGAGTTATGTGTAAAAGTTTAAAATCGCATAACCTGTTGAAGTGCATCTTCAGATATGGCTATCCTGTTATGCAAACTGCTATGGAGACAGCCCCATGTTCTATGGTCTTTGGAACCAGAACCCTCAAGGATTTTGTTTCCTCTCGCTGTGTGGCAGAGGCTCCCAAAAGTGCTGAATTTGAATTTTCCACCCTATGATTGAGCATGCTGGGAGCAGATTTAGATGTTTTTGTAAGAAATTGAGTGGAAATTATTGATACTGCTTAGTGTAAAACTTCCTCCCCTGATTTTGCTAGAAAATGACAAATTCTGGGTTGTTTTGTCTTGAAATGTTTTTAAAACACTGCCTGAATGGTTGATCTTTCCCTGTAGCAGAAGTTTAAAACTATTGATTCATTCTGAGTCTTTGTGATATATGTACCTAGTATAGCTGTAGGTGACTGCTGGTGTATTGAACAGCAAATGTTTTGCCAGTTAGTAACCATTCAGGCTTGACCTAGGTTAAGAGGAACAAACACATGTATTGGGTTTTCGGATATACAAGAAATGAGCATTTCCTGTTACATTAGCTTAGAGTGCTCTTATGTGTGGGAGAAATTATTTTGATGTGATTACTTTTGCTCTTATTCATAAGCATTAGCCATACCAGAGTGAACAGATAGGATTTTCCTGTGGCATCAACACTATAACATGCTCTTTCATCTCCCTTGTGGCCTTTGACTTGCACAGCAGCTCCTTAGACAGTTGTTTTTGACAAAGTTCTGCTTATAACAGTTGTCATGTATATGACCTAAAGTCATATACATATACATAAACCTAAAGGGAATCTAGATGATGAAGATTATTTTCAAAATAAACAATGCCGCCTGAGAATAGAAGTATCTGTATTAACAGATTCTGCTGGTACAGCCTGAAGCTTTCTGTATTTTATTGACGCCTCTTGGACAGGATGAGGAACAAAGAGGGTTTTCAAACATCAGGCTTCTAGGCACACATTTCCCATGAACTTTGTATCTGTTGTTTGGGTCATCTCAAAATGTCCAATTTCTATGCAGGGAAAAGTGTTATTTTAGTAGTAGCAGATTTGCAGGGAAGGAGAGAAGGTGAAGATAATGTAAATAGATGAGCACAGCTACTGGGTGATTTAAGATAGTCATACTTCTAGTAGTTTCAATGTGTTAGGTTTGGGTGGTTTGGTATTCTTAGTGATGGTAATGGGGAATGAAATGGTGAAAGTAGGGGAAAGCCAGAAGCAAACGCCAAGTGTGAGAAGTTGTAATAGCTTCTAACAAAAATTATAAAGGAATTGGAAATAGTCAACTACAAAATATAGAACAGCATGCATTTGAGCTTGATAGTAAAGACAGTGATTTGTCACCAAAAGAGATTTTGTACTCAATGTTTTGCTTTATTGAGGCCAGTGATAATGAACTGGGAAAAAAATGTCTGTAAGATTCAGACAAATAATAATGGTGCCTATGTGGAGTGAGAGTCAAGTTTTATTTGCTGCCTTTGAGTACTCAAATGTATTTTAACCAAGAGTGGCAATTAGAAGTGTAACTGGCATGGATTAAACCTCATTCTGTGGCACTGAATTAAAAAAAAAAAAAAGTGTCACAGATAGCTTGGAGTTCTTAGCCACTTGCTGATATTCAGTATTAAGTTTTATATCTGGAAATAGGGGGAAAATGTTGACACATTTTAATTAAATATAATATGATTATATGATATGACCAAGTAACAGTTACAAGCCAAGAAAGAAGTAATAGAATTTTTAAATACAATTTTATAAAAATATTTTCAGCTGAAACTCTATTTAAACTGTTTAAATTCATGTAAGAAAATACTGAATACAGAAGTCAGAATCTAGTGGATGTCCTCCTCTTCTTTCACTTTCTTTGTGTGCAACTTTTTTTTTTTTCCTGCTGGCATTTCTTCGTCCCCAAGTCAGATAAAGACAGAAAGCTTAAATTAGCTACTGTCTAGCAACTGTTTTGGTCTGTTTCATGAAACCCTTAATGAAATGGGTGAATCTTTTAGAAAAATGCATAGGAAAGTTTCTAGATCTATTTTTCAAAATAATTTTGAAAGTGACCATGCTTTAAATGCTGTCCTGCTTTGCACAATGCTGCACAGTGCATGTGAGCGTATGCACCCATGTGAAAAAATACAATGGGTACTGGGAATTTTGCTGTGTGGTTTTAACATTACAGAAGGAAATAGTATTGTTTAAAAACTTACCAATATTCCTGTGTTGCAGTGGAGAAAGTGGTGTGGTCTGTCTTCATTTATTCTGCTGCATGCTGTGAGACAACTGTGCTGAGCTGTTTGGGGCAGTAGCAGGTTGGCAGAAAGGAGCTGCAAGGTGGACTTGCACAGCTTGTCTGATGATCAAAATCCCTACCAGTCTTTGCTCCTGACACCATGGCCATGCTTCTACCCTCTTCTGAGGTAGTTCTTGTGATAGGATGGGTGCACCCTAAGTTGAATCTCCACTGCATGCGAGAACACACCTGTTTTAGGAGAGGAGTCTGGAGGAGCATGAGGGCACAGTTTTTGGTTTCATGAGCATCAATGTCAGTGTGTATTTGGACTGGCACTTCACTGAATGTGAGGTAAATATTTTGACAGTGCAGCACTAGGGATCTAAAAGCCACCCACTTAGACCTGAGTAATAGCCAAGGTGATAGCTGTTGTACGTTCTGATAATCTGCTATAAGCATATAGTCTACATAGACCAGAAAGTGAATATTGTAGAAGAGTAAGTGGTAGTGTGCCTCCATCATGGGAAGGGGAAATAGGCAGATGTATGACATAGTCCTCTCAAGGCAGAGTAAAATTTTTGTAGGGGTTTATGAAAGACACTGGAGGAGTACATTGCCAGAGGAGTCCTCTTTTCTGTGTTACAGTTACCATGCCGAGGGATGCCACAGCAAATACTTTTCATTAGAATTTGTTCCCACTTTTGTTCTTTGAGATCACTACAAAGTGCATTATCCCTCAGGCTATGATGAAAGACAAGGTGTTAATTTGTTATCCTGAAACAGGAAAGCCATGAGAAGGGCTGACATGAGCGAGGTAAAGCATCACTTGGCTCCATTTGTTTACCTAGTTATTAATTTTTGTTTAAAATTAGGAAAACTTGCTGTTTCATCTCTTGAAATAAACTAATTACCATTCATTAACAACTACCATGAAGCATGAGTTCCTCAAGGTGAAATTGGTCTTTGACTTTTCCAAAAGTATTTTATTAGTTTAAAGTTGTTGCTATGTGCTTGCTGTTCTTTTAACTCTTCTGGACCATTTAACCATACAGACCATGTTTTTCTCACCTCCTTCACATACTTCCCCTTGTTGAGACTTATGACAGGTTAAAAAGAGAGCTGTTTCTATTGGGACTTCGGAAAATGGACAAGAGGAAATAACTTCATTGCATTTATAGACTTTTTGTGTAGAACAGTGTTCTGAGGACTGATTAAATAAAAGCAGCCTCTTACTGAGCAGGTTTGATCTCTGGTGTATTTAAACATGCTATACCAACTTCCTTTTTAAAAATACTTTCATAGCTTTTAAGTTTTCTGAGCCTTAAAAAATCACAGCAAAGAAGAATTTGTTTCTGGTTTTGCTTGTGAATCATTAGTATGTTCCTGAGGAATAATAAATTACATCTGTATAAGCCTATTAGGGCTTTAACAAGGTTGTGAAGATTTAAATGAGGGTCCAATTGAGAACTTCAGGAACTGCACAGCTGTTGTCTGTGTGCGTGTGGCCTCTGGAGAATCTTTACTGTTTGTTGCCCAAGGAGTATTTGAGGATCTGCATTTCTAATTCTATTTGGGTTTTTTCTAGCTGATGCTAAAGAAGTTGCAGCTTTACTTGCCACACTGATGTGGAATCAGAGAGACTAAGCCTATGTTACTACAAAACGATGTTTTGTCCAACCTCCAGAAGAATAAGAGTAAAACTTATTTGCTGATACCATAAAGAGTTGGTTTGAAGTACATATTTAATGTTCTTAGGAGAAAACTGCATTTTTAATGTCTTTGAAAAAGTTATGTGGAGTAAGGTAACATGCTTGTGCTGTTTGATGTTTCTCAGAAGGAAGATTTATTTATATATACTTTTCACAGAATCATGGAAACATTCAGGTTTGAAAAGACCCTCAGGATCACCAAGTCCAACTGATAACCCTACTCTGCAGAGTTCACCCTTAAACCCATATCCAAGTCCGCAAGCAACACATCCAAATAATCTTTAAACACATTCAGGGTTGGTGACTCAACCACCTCCTTGAGCAGCCCATTCCAGTGCCTGACCACTCTTTCTGTGAAAAAAAATTTCTTAATGCCTTGTCTAAACCTACCCAGTCACAGCTTTAGGCCATTCCCTCTTGTTTTATCACTAATTACCTGTGAGAAGACTAACCTTTCCACAATGTCCTTTCAGATAGTTGTAGGGACCATTGAGATGAAGTAAAGTAAGAACAGCACTTTGTATATCATTTTCCAATTTAGAAGAATAAATAACAGATTTTTAGAGAGCTTATCAGAAATACAGTTCTTTGTTATGGTTTGTTGGTTTTGTGGTTGTTTTCTTGTTTGGTTTGGGGTTTTTCACTTTTTATTCTTTTTTTTTTTTTTCCCCACTTTATGTGTAAGATGCATCTTAGGAAATCAAGGACAGATTTTGTTATAGTTACTTTCTGTGGTAATCTGAAAGCTCCTTTTTTCACTTACGGAAAAGAGCTTGTCTGAATAATTTTAAATGCCAGTTTGTTGATCTTCGCTCCCTGAACTCTCATAAAAATCTTCCCAAAGTAGTTGTGTGCTAGTTTTATTGAATCTTTTGACCTTTTGGCCCAAATGTTAAATTTTGAGGGTAGTGAGTTAGGTTTTCTAAGCATTTTCACAAAGTAATAAAGTTGGGTTTGCAAATTACAGTAACTGTGGAGTACTGCTGCAACATGGGAACACTGGGTCTGGAGACAGTAAAATATTTTTGTTCTTTTGTTAAATATATTGTTTGAAAAAATGTTTTTCATCTTTGAAGCCTTGCAGAGTCATAGGAACATCCTGAATGGAAATTTCTTAGTCTGCGTTACTACTCTCTAAAGCAGACAATGAAAGTCTTCTAGAAGTATTTTTTTACTTACATATGTTTCTACCTCATCATGTTAATTTTTACTGTAATTTAATATTCTTCTCAGATTACTTAGTTTTGAAACCTAAAATGTTGAAATGTGCACTAGCTAATCTGTGGTCATTTTTGCCATATATCATAAATGGCAAGTGGCCCGATATATCCACCTTCTGAACCCAAAACTTGTCGTTACTCTTTGTGCAGATTTTATTTACTTCTAAGTCAAATTTTGGTTAATCTTAGCTGTTATGGGTGATACCATAACAAAGAACTAGTCCAAGGTTTTAATCATGCTCTCTATGTCTTGTTTGACAGATGAAAGAGTGGAATGAAAGCAAGATGTGGAGAGCAGAGTCATGTAGAATTTATTTTCCAGCTTTTCAATTCAAAAAGGAACAACAATGAAACAGTGAAAGTTTGTAATACCTATCAAAAAAATATACCATACCTGAAAAAACAAAAAAATGGGGAAGGAAGGGAGGAGAGCATGGAGCTCTGCTTGAGGCCATGTAGAGGCTAAATGTGTTGAGTGCTCCATTCCTGTTAAAAAATCACTCCAAGGCAAGGAGGTGGTTGTTAACACTTTTACATTGTATCTGTGAATATAAGTCTAGACAGGTCTTGAAATACTTGAATATGGACTGACTTCTTCCTACTCTGTCATATAAGTTTCCTGTACATGCAAATTACCTGCTAGCAGCAGTCATTAGTCACTGCAGTAACTGTACCTGTTGACCTAGTGACTGGTTATCAGACAGTGACATATGTATTAGTAATGACTGTAAATGTTATAAGGTTCAGTTGTCTCAGTCTGCATGTAAAATCCAGACTTTGGTAATACAACTTCATAATTGACTTAATCTGATTTAATAGGAAAATGTGTAAGACATCTTGAATTCAAGGTCCATTTGTTGTCGAAAGTGACACTTCTGACTGTGATCTGTTGCCAGTTGCTTCTTGCAGATATGGCGAAACAACTAGGTTAGCCTGCCCATTTTCCTTTGCTTTTCTTTGACAGTTTGGTCTTACAGGGATGTCAGTGGCTCACTTGATCCAGGAGAAGTATTTCCTGAGGTAATTCTACTTCTGTTACTCAAATTCAGAAATTCTTCAGTCACATAACTTCAGCAGTGACCAATCTCAGCTGACCCTTGTATGAGTTGCCAGAGAAATAATCCCGCGGCTAAGTTCTTAAGATGTAAATTCTCAGTCTTGCTGTGTGCCAATGCTGCAGCATTACATCTGCATCATTTCATCACACCTTGATAAAAATAGATGTGCAGAAACTAGTGCTGTTCACATCAGCCTTTCCTGTGGCACACAATTCCGGCAGAGGAAAGCTTTAAGTGAGGAATGCGGGAGAAAGAGGTGTGTGTTGGAAGGCCACCACTGTACCTGGCTTTTGGGGAGTGGCTCAATTATTTCTGCTTAATACAACACAACTTGCTTTCATGGTCATGCAGGTTGAATTGCTTTGCAGTGAAAGTATCTTGCTTTGGCATTAGCTTACTTTTGAATACTATTAAAATGATAACTTCACAGATGCAAGTTCTAAAAACATTTTTGAATTAGTGTTTTGGAAACAAAGTGGTAAATATGGATAAGGACTCATGAAAACCTGCCTCCCTCACCCTTCCAGAGTAGAAATGTTGTCAGTCCTTCAGTCAATTTTTTTTTTTTAAGAGATCATATTGCTCCTCTGCTTCCTGCTAGCCATTTCAGAAGAAAATGTGTTTGTTCCCAAGAGGCAGTGCCTTATAGCTGTAGAAAATTGGAGAATGTCACCAAACTGCTATATTTGAGACTTCACAGCCGTTTTCCTGGTATCAATTTTGACTACTTTGTTATCTTCATCCCTGAGGTGCTGTTGTGGGTTGAATTTAAATTTATGGCTGCTATTCATACCATCCTGCCTCAGCTTCAGAATGAAGTACTGGCTGGAGCGAAGTATTATGGGGCTCAAAGTTCAGATTGTAACATGAGAGGCTTCCTGTTCTGGTTGCTGCTTTTAGGTTATGGGGTTTGGGTACTGGCTCTATTCCACAGGAATGGCATTGAGACGAGTGGGAGTTGCCTAGCACACAGGGTTTCTGCTTTATGCTGGTTTATGGGTGGGTGGGTTTTGGGTTTGGTTTTTTTTTTTTCCTCTTTCCTGCAATTTGCTGTGCTTTTTCTGTAAGCTAAGGTAATTGTGCATTAAATTATCCTATTTCATATTAAACCCTTATCTCAACTCGTTATCTCAACCTGGAGGTTTTTTCTTATGTGTTAGTTTACCCTTACTTAAGTGCTGAAGGGAAACAGGCAGGTTAATCCATTAATGGTGCTTTAACCTGTTTCAGATATGTTAGTAGCTAAAGTGGACATTGCCAGTGCTATTTAGTGAAAGAGTCTCTAGGCTTCAAACAACAGAGTTCCCCTGCGTGTTTTTTGGGGGAAGAATAACTCATGGTATGATTTGGGCACAAACTGATCATCTCTCCCGGTGACTCTATCCTCTGCTATGAGAAGAGGTGAAACTGCTCTGTTGTAAATGCACAGTGAATGTAGTCTGTGCAGTGAATGTAGCCCTGAGAATGTAGTTCTGAGGAAACAATTGACCTACTGCTGGGACACAGGTTTTCTTAGAACATCTTGGAAGCTAATTCTGGGCTAGAACATAATGCTGAGAAGCAGCAAGTGTTGAGGACTGTGATGTTGGAATGACAGCAAATTGAATATGGCCTTGTCTCTTCCTCCTGGTAACTCTACTTTCAAACACTGTTGTTTATCAGTATGTACTATGTGTTCCCCATGGGTGCATGACAACAGTTAGAATGGTTTAGGTTTGAAGAGACCTCAAAGATCATCCAGTTCCAACCCCCTGCCATAGGCAGGGACACCTCCCACTAGATCAGGTCACTCAAAACCTCATCCAGCCTGGCCTTGAACACATCCAGGGAGGGAGCAGCCACAACCTCCCTGGGCAACCTGTTCCAGTGTCTCACCACCCTCACTGTGAAGAACTTCCTCCTAACATTCCCTTTAAATCTCCCCTCTGCCAATTTGAACCCATTCCCCCTCATCCTGTCATTACAAGACTTTGTGAATAGTCCCTCCCCAGCCTTCCTGTAGGCCCCCTTCAGATACTGGAAGGTTACTATAAGGTCTCCTCAAGGCTGAAAAACTCCAACCCTTTCAGCCTGTCCTCATAGCAGAGGTGCTCCAGCCCTCTGATCATCTTTGTGGCCCTCCTCTNCATCCACCCAGACCCCCAGGTCCTTTTCCTCAGGGCTGCTCTCCAGCCACTCCCCACCCAGCCTGGATTTGTGCTTGGGATTGCACTGACCCAGGTGCAGGATCTTACACTTGGCATTGCTGAATTTCATGAGGTTGGCCTGGGCTCACCTCTCCAGCCTGTCCACGTCCCTCTGGATGGATCCCTGCCCTCTAGCAAGTCAACTGTGCCACACAGCTTGGTGTCATCTGCAAACTTGCTGAGAGTGCACTCAATTCCTCTGTCCATGTCACTGACAAAGATGTTCAACAGCACTGGTCCCAGCACTGACCCCTGAGGGACACCACTTGTCACTGGTCTCCAGGTGGACATTGTGCCCTTGATCACCACTCTCTGTGTGCGACCATCCAGCCAATTCCTTATCCAGCGAGTTGTCCACCCATCAAGTCTGTGTTTTTCCAGTTTGGTGACCAGGATGTCATGTGGGACAGAATCAAAGGCCTTACTCAGGTTCTGTTCATGTAATACTGTGTTGTCTTGGGTATATGTTGTGGTAACTGACAAGCTAAATGACTTTTCGAGCTGGTATTAAAACAATCCAATCCACGGGACAGTGCACTGCAGACTGAATATTAGTTTTGTATATTGTGAGAGGGAATGACTGAAGCCTGCAAAATTATTTTCTGGTAATAAGAAAGCTGCTCTCATATAGGAGAAACATGGCTTGTCCTCTCTTTATGCCAGAAGTGCTAGAGGCTGCTTTTTCTGCTTTTCAGGATGTGCCGCTAGAATTGATCAGCAAGGCTCTCTTTGAACTAGGAAAGAGTAGGTGGTTGGCATTTGGCAGTTCAAGCACAGTAACGTTTCTGCAGAGCAAAGCTGATGGGAGTTTAGAGCCTCAGGGCTACCTAGGAAAAAAGTGTCTTAAAGCAAAAACATGTACTTGGAGGAGGATTTCTCCAAGAAAGAATCTCAGGTAGGAGATGACATGCTGCTACTTAGCCAGGAGGATAAGATTTGTGATATGGTAAGAGAAGCAAAAAGTGACCAAAAATGGGCCTAAAACTTCTACACATCAAAAAGATTATAAAAGGCATGTTTGTAGTACAGCCACAATGAATTTATATAAGTTCTTGTCATATTTTAGAATTTCAAGACTGATTGCTGTAGTTTTGCTGGCAAGTACACTGGAAACCATTGATGTTGTAGCACTTGGGAAGGCAGTTACTGTGCTGTGACTTCCCTGTCTGATAAAACCAGAAAATATTTATAAAAATTGCTGTAGAACCTAAGGGGATCATGACAGGTGCCTGTGTAGGTGTGTATCAACTGAAGTCAGTTTCTCTTTCATTATGAGCAATCTGGTATGTTGTTCTTTCACCTCCATACTGCAATTTCTTTGTCAGGAAGACATTTAGGCTCCCCACACTATGTTTGCCAGTGAACTAATAAAATGTTCTCTTGTGCATAGTATAGGTGTTCAGGAAGAGCAGGATAGAGGATAGACTATATCTTTGTTGAACATGCTGGGATAATATTTTGTCAATATTGAGTATGATTTCTTGTAATTTGCAGAACTGAAGTGCTGCATAATTTGTGAAAGAACCAATTCCTTAAAAAAAAAAAATAAAAAAAAAACAAGATAAATGAGTATGCTGATTTGAAAGAAACAGTGAGATAATTTTATACATGTAGTTCATGGCCATTAAAATTAATTGTAAGCCATGTCCATGTGTGATTTAGGATGGTCAAAGGAGATGCTGATTGAACAGCTGAAGGGAGTTTTGAGATTTGTTTGTGTAGTCAATTGTACTGCTCCCAGCGATGCTCTGTTTGGCAACCACATCAACTGCCTATACAGTTCAGATTATTCAGACACAGCACTATCTGAGGGACAAGGTAACAGTTAATAACTGTTCAGAAAATGACAAACACAGAAAAGTATGAGCTACGTGTGATTATGGTTATTCTGAAATTTACATTTAAACAGAGGTATGTGCTGAAGCAGAGCTACTATTATTTATCATTTAGCCTTCTGAGTAGGAGAATCTTAAGTGTGATGTATAGAGATATTTAAGAATGTTATCAACTTGAAGTGCTGTGTGCTTGCTCATTGTTTGAAATACCAGAGTTAATGTAAATGTACAGTCCACATAATACTCTTTTAAGGGTGTTTCCCCTTTTAACATCTAAAATCCCCGAGTTGCCAGGTGCCAGCTTGCACTACATGGGATGTTCCATCTCACACTGTTCTGCTGACAACAGATCCATCATACAGATCAGCTGAACCATAAAGCTGGATGAGCATGGGGAAGAGCTCAGGAAATGCAACTACTTGGGTGTATTTGTACTGCAAAGCTCTGAACTCTTAACACATGATATTTATTCACTGTTTGAAAATAGATAATGTGTCCAAAGTACCTGAAATAAATACAGTGTTTGCAAGTGTTGGGGAGGCAAATTTGATTTCCTTGCTCTGACAGAGACCTGTAATAGATCTGTAGCCATCAGTCTTGTGCTGATGGGGTTATTAATTTAGGGCATTCAGTGGCAAAGTATTACAGCTGATGAAGTTTTCTGTCAGACTGAAGATAGCATTTATGCTTAATAGCATCTTTTGAATTCACTATCACTGGAATTGATTTATTTAGACTTTGATTGATAGGCTTGAATGCTTCGCTTTGCTGACCTTCATTAAACCTCTCTACCTGAAAAAGTATTTAAAAATGAGAACAGTTACAACTCATGATGACAGCTTTCACAAGCCTATCAAGGTGGAATGATACTGGACAGAAATTGAGCTTGGTTTCTTTCCTTAATTCATTTAACTTCTGCATAAAGAATTCCTTGACTCTATTACTCTGATTGGTGAGTATGGCAGTGGTGTGGCCCAGGACAGAGCTGACCATGAGACTCTGTGTAAGGAGCAGTATTCCTTTCCTAAGAGTACATTGCTTGTGATTCTCTGAAACAGAATGCTATGGTAGCATGACAAAATGTTCCACTTAGTTGCCCTTGTCTCTGAAAGTAGTGAGGTTTGGGTTTTGTTTTTCCATATGCTAACTATTCATTGAAACAAAACCACATAAAACTTAAAAATGCTGACCAGTGTTTATTACAGATGTGTTTCAAACTCTATATTTAACAATATGTTTCTTCTAATAGAAAAAATCTGTTATAAAATGTTTAATCTTTAAAAGCTACAGAGAGATTATATACTATATGTAATGCTTATACAGTCTATCATAATTACTTGGTTTTATAGTTTAAAAACCAGAATTCCAAGTTTACAGTTTAAAAAACAAAAAAAGCTTCTGTTTAATAGAAACTGTTTATCTTCAGTTGAATTAAGAGTCATGCCATATAGGCTATGGCAGCTGATTTTTAGCAGATTCATAGTGGAATATGGCTGGATGTGTGAGGTCAGAAGAAGAACCAGTGCAACAAAATCATAAAAGCATAGAATTGTTTTGGTTGGAAATGACCTCTACAATCATTTACTTCAACCATTAACCAAAAACATTCATGTCTTGAAATTCCTGCCACGTCTACACAGTTTTTTTAACACCTCCCTGAGCAGCCTATTCCAATGCCTGATCACTCTTCCAGTTTTATCCTGATACCCCATCTAAACCTTTCCATGTGCATTTTGCATTTCCTCTTTTCCTCACTACAACCTCCTTTCAGTTAATTGCAGAGAGCAATGAAGTTTTGCTGCAGCCTGCTCTTCTCTAGACTCAACAATCCCAGCTTCCTCAGCTGTTTTTCATAATGCTTTTTGTCCAGACCCTTCACCAGCTGTTTTTCCCTTCTCTGGACATGCTCCAGCACCTCAATGCCCTTCTCATAGTGATTGCCCCAAAACTGAGATGGTATTTGAGGTGCGGCCTTAACAGTGCCACATAGAGGATGATCATTTCACTATTCTTGCTTGCTACACTATTCCTTATCTAAGCCAGGATGTTGTTTGCCTTGGTCTGCTGGGTACACTGCTGGTTCACAAACAGCACACCCCAGGTCCTTTTCTGCCACACAACTTTACAGCCACTCTACTCCAAGCCTGTAACGCTGCATAGGGTTGTTGTGACCCAAATGTAGGACTTGGCCTTGTTAAACCTCATACAGCTGACCTCAGCACATTGCTCTGGCTTGTCCAGTTTCCTCTGTAGTGCCTTCCTACCCTGAAGCAGATTAGCAGTCCCATCCAATTTAGTGTCGTCTGCACACCTACTGAGGGTGCACTCAATTCCTCATCCACATCATTGATAAAGATAATAAACAGAACTGGCCCCAAAACTGAGCTCTGAGGAACACCATTAATGACTGGCCACCAGCTGCGTTTAACTTTAGGCCTGGCAGGCCAGCCATTTCTTAACCCAGTGAAGTCTTTTTAAGTATGTGGTTGCTTCATGTGAATGTCCAAAGTCATGGAAAATTTTGTTACAACTCTTAACATATCTGTTGGACAAGACATCTCCATTGACGTTTATTTCACTGGTACTGAAGCCACAAAAATGGCTAATTATCAAATTGAAAAAATGTTGTGGTCCTCTTAGAATGCTGCTAAGTGGCTTTTGCTGCTGGAAAAAAAAAAAGCAGTTGAAGAAAAACAAAGCAGGATACTTCAATACTAGCTGTATAATAGAGTATATTTTTTTTCTCCTCTGGTATTTGTGATAATGAAGTCAAGGCCCAAGTGCCACAGTATCTAGAAAATTATGACATTTTTATTGGGTGTTTTCTATTTTCTCTTCCTTTCTGTACTCACTTGCACATAAAGTAGCACTTTGTATCTATAGAAATGCTGTCTGTACTTGTGAAAATAATTGTAAATTTTCTAGTAAAAATGGGAAGTAGGTCTGCTGTACTTTCTCATTATTCTGCCTATTTGCTAAACAGAAGAAAATGTTAATCTGTGGGACCAAAGCAAGTAGGTAGCATAGTTTCTAGCATGTTTGCCTCACTCCAGAACAGATGGCAAAATGTTGGATTCAAAATAATGCTGCCTAATGCAGCTTTTCATGCCTTATGCAGGTGGCTACAAATTATGTTTTGCTTTAAATGAATATGGTGGATCTATTTAGTACCTTTCCAAAAAGGAAAGAGGTGCTGGAACCATTGCTTTTCCTAAAAGTGTTTTTGTTGAACAACATACAATAAGCTACAACAGTGGGAGGTTTATTTCAATTTTGTGTGTTACTTCAGAACTAGCTGGACCAATAGTGTTTACCTGCATTTCTAATCAGTTCCAAATAAATATATCAATTTGGCACATATATCACAGAATCGTAGGCATTGGAACAGACCTCTGGAGATCATTTAGTATAATACCTCTGCTAACAAAGGTACACCTACATCAGGTAGGTCCACACTGGATTTCTGGAGGGCAGACTTCAGCTTACTTAAGGAACTAACTCAGAAACTTCCTTAGGAAACAGCCCTTAAAAACAAAGGGGTCCAGGAAGGCTGGACCTACTTCAAGAAAGAACTCTTGAAGGCACAGGAATGGGCTGTCCCAATGTGCCAGAAGGTGAGCCTACCAGGGAGACAGCCAGACTGGATGGGCAAGGAGCTGCTATGAGGACAGACTGAGAGAGTTTGGGCTTTTCAGCCTGGAGAAGAGAAGGCTTTGAGGAGACCTTATAGTAGCCTTCCAGTATCTGAAGGGGGCCTACAAGAGGACTGGGGAGGGACTATTCACAAGGTCTTGTAATGACAGGATGAGGGGGAATGGGTTTAAACTGGCAGAGGGGAGATTTAGATGGGATGTTAGGAGGAAGTTCTTCACAGTGAGGGTGGTGAGATACTGGAATGGGTTACCCAGGGAGGTTGTGGCTGCTTCCTCCCTGGATGTGTTCAAGGCCAGGCTGGATGAGGTCTTGAGTGACCTGATCTAGTGGGAGGCATCCCTGCCTATGGCAGGGGGTTGGAACTGAATGATCTTTGAGGTCTCCTCAAACCTAAACCATTCTATGATTCTAAAGGAATTAGGGATAAAAAAGAGGGCATATCACCTTTGGAAAAAAAAGTGGACGTATCCCAGGAAGAGTTTAAAGACATTGCTAGGTCTTGCAGAAAAAAATTAGAGAGGCAAAAGCCCACTTAGACTGGCCACTGCCATAAAGGGGAACAAAAAA
>VWZI01013022.1:0-11720 GCA_013396835.1 Psilopogon haemacephalus | reverse complement strand
ATGAAACATGTGGTCGTACACTTGGTTTCTGGGGTTGTGGTCACAGAGGTTCACAGGGAAATTACACCCCCACAGAGAAAGAAATATTAGCAGCCTAAGAAGGAGTGAAAGCAGCTTCTGAAGTGATTGGAACTGAATCACAATTGCTTTTAGCTCCTAGATTGAACATACAATTTAGAACTGGCAAAGGCAAAGGTTCATCACCGCATCGTGCCACAGACGCAACCTGGTCTAAATGGATGTCATTAATAACCCAACAAGCATGCATAGGTTATCTTGAACAACCTGGTCTGGTAGAAGTGATTACCAACTGGCCGGAAGGCACTGGCTATACAAAACCTCCAGAGGAGAAGGCAGTTCGTGCTAAAGAAGCTCCTCCCTATGGTGATCTTTCTGATCAGGAAAAGAACTATGCTTTGTTCACAGATGGTTCCTGTCATCTTGTTGGGAACAAGTGAAGGTGGAAGTCAGCAATCTGGAGTACTGCCAGGAGAGTTACTGAAGCAAAAAGATGGAGAAGGTGAATCCAGTCAATTTGCTGAGGTAAAAGCAGTCCAACTTGCTCTTGATGTGGATGAACAGGAAAATTGGCCTATCCTTTACCTCCACACCAACTCATGGATGGTAGCCAATCCTCTACGGGGTTGGCTAAAGGACTGGAAAAAGAATGGCTGGCAGAGGAAAGGAAAGCCTATTTGCTGTGCTGATCTATGGCAGGACATTGATGCACAAATGGAGGAANTGGCAGGACATTGATGCACAACTGGAGAAAATTACAGTGAAGGTGTGGCATGTAGTTGCACATATGCCTAAAAGCAGAGCTACTGAGGAACAGCAACACAACCATCAGGCAGATCAAGCTGCTAAAATTTCTCAAGTTGACACAAACAGTGACTTTGTGACTGGAAACACCGATGTGAACTGTTCTTAGCTTGGTGGGCCCATGATTCATCTGGACATCAAGGCAGGGATGCAACATACCAATGGGCATGTGATAGGTCAATTGACTTATCCATGGATGCTATCACTCAAGTCATACATGACTGTGACATCCGTGCTGCTATTAAGCAGGCTAAGCAAATCAAGGCCTTTCGGTATTGTGAGAGATGGTCAAAGTACAAGTATGGTGAAGCGTGGCAGATTGACTACATCACTGTACCTCATTCTTGTTCTGGCAAGCAGTATGTGCTAATGATGGTAGAGGCAAGCACCGGATGGCTGGAAACCTATCCAGTTCCACATGCTACTGCATGTAACACCATTCTTGGTTTGGAGAGACAAATCATGTGGAGACATGGAACTCCAGAGAGAATCGAATCCAAGAATCACACTCATTTCAAGAACAACTGTGAAAAACTGGGCCAAAAAGCATGGTATTGAGTGCATCTACCATATACCCTACTATGTATGCACCAGCTTCAGGACAGATTGAATGCAATAACAGTTTGCTAAAGACCACCCTAAAAGCCACAGGGGATGGAACTTTCAAAAACTGTGACAAGCATTTAGCACAAGCAACCTGGTTGGTAAACTGTAGGGGTTCTGTAGACAAAGCGGGACCTACACAATCAGATTTTGTACAAACAGTGGATTGTGATACAGTGCCTGTTGTACATATAAAGAATCTGGTAGGGAAAACTGTTTGGTTAGGTGAAGGGAAACCTGTCCAAGGGGTAGTTTTTGCTGAACGTCCTGGTCATATATACTGGGTAATTCAGGAGAATGGTGAAATCCAGTGTATTCCACAGAGAAATATAAACTTAGCTGAAAGAGGTTAAATTCAGAGTGTTAGGAGTTTTCTGTTCTAGGTTTTGCCTGGTGTCCAACACGAGAATCTACAGTATGTGAGCAAGAACCAAATGTCACCTGGGAGTCCCTGGTCTCATCTCATCTGTGAGGAGACAAACTGTTTCCTGTTTTCTGAGCTTCTGAATCACCTACATCCAAGATACATCCAGAACGAAATGTGAACTAAGTTTGTAAAATTTATTGTTGTAAATATTGTTTTACATTACAGATAATTCTCAGTAAACATTGAGTGAAGTAGACAGGGGTGGATTGTGCTGTTTTGAACTAATTGGAGGATTTTAATACGAAATTAGACTGAGAAAGGAAAACACTGATGGTGCTACTTCACTCATAGCTTTACTGAAGATGAAAGAAAATGTTTTAAGATTTGTAACCCAAGCATAAATAAGTCAGACTGCTTTGGGCTGTGGATGTTTTGCATGGCTCTTTCTCCCTGCCTTTCGTAGCTGAATCTGAATAATTTTTCTAACTTCTTTCCTGTTGCTAAACCCTCTGGCTGATCTACCTTTGCCTATCTGCTGCATAAAACAGATACTGAGGTAAGACTGGGGAAGGTGGCAGGGGTGGTTAAAGCCCTCTCTTAGGTACTTTGACCTGTGGGAGGGGTGTGGTGTTTCTGTATTACCTTTTTCATTGCATATATCTGTAAATATCTGTTATACATTGTAAATATCTGCTTTTATATCGTGTAAAGCTGAAAATATAAAGCTTCGTTTATTAACGGCCAGCCAACTGAGTCCTAGCCTGGGTTATTTCAAAGTGTGTGGGGGGCGGGTAAATGCCGAACTACCACACACATGAATACACTCTGTCTTAACAGCTTAACAAAGACAAATAACTGAAATTTTTTATATATACCATCTTAGTGTATTTACTGTATTAATAAGCCATGGCAGCACAGAAGTATTATATTTTACCACCTCTTCATATTTTTAAATATGAAGAATGCTTAGTGAGTTTTATCTTGTATCTGTGCACCACCTGTTGCACAACTGTTTCATCATCCTTTTGCTCTCCAGGTACCATTTCAGAATTTATATGTGGCACCTCTTACTAGAAGTAGTCTAAAACAATCTCTTGGGAATAGCCAGACACTATCATTTTTGGAGTTCTTGTTTACTGAGACAAGGTAACTTTTTTTTCTCTCAATATTGCACATTATCAAATCATTAAAAGCTACTTACGGTTTCCCTCCAGGAATTCCTGCTAGATTTGGAGGGATTCCTGGGACTCTCATGTGAGGAGGAGGATCAAACCCCACCTGGAAAAGAAAATTAATTAATTGTACACTTTCACTTTCTCATTCAGCAAGACTCTCTTCTTCACCACAAAGATACTATGCATTTGACCAAAATGTAGCTTTCACCCACAGAATTATCTGAGTGCATGTTTTCTGTAGGTATATTCACATGTGAATATCACCAATGTGCATCATGCATTCACACCACTGAACTTAACACACTGTAATGGCTTAGCCTGCTTCCCCAATACAAAAGTGAGTGGAAGATCACCAGACACCAATGGATGTCATCAACAAGATCACAGCTATGTCTCCACCCACCAATAATGAGGAAACTCATGCCTTCTTGGGTATTGTGGGTTTCTGGAGAATGCATACCCCAGCTCAGTACAGTTCAGTTGTAAGTCCTCTACCAAGTGACTTGGAAGAAGAATGATTTCCAGTGAGGCTTTAAGCACAACAAGCTTCTGAACAGAAAACTCAAACCAGCAGCTGCCTGACCCCCACCTCTTCTGCCACCATGCCTCCAGAAAAGATGACCATACCCAAGAAACTGGAAGCCAGAAGGAGCAACTGAAACAGGAAGCCTCCCATGTTGCAATCTGCACTTGAAGCCCTCCAGTTAACACTTTCACTTTCTGAAGCTGGCACAACTACAGCATGGTTTGAATAACAGCAGCACATTCAATTCAGTCCCTGACCTTCTCCACCCTTTATTCTGTATCATCTGAATCATGCCCAGCAACAATCAACATCAAACAAACATGCATCAATCACTGTCCATTCTCACTCAAGATGAGATTGCTTTGCAGTACACAGAAGACTGCTCACTGCTGATGCTCTGGAGCTCCACTCTGTTCCAGTACAGTCTGGAACCCCACCCCAAATGGTGGGGTTGTGTTTCCACCCCTAGGGCAGTCGAGAACAGCAGTTGAGCCCAATAATTCCCTCCAAGTGAAAGGAAACTGGTTTTGTTCCAGTGCTCAACTTCTAACGCATGCAGGAGCAGAGATCCCTCTGTCATAGGTTCCACCTCTTCAACCTGACAGGCTTTCTTGTTCCTTACAGTCCAATAAACCCAGCTGTCCCTTTCCTCCATCCGGCTGGAGGCAGGGCCTCTCTAATTCTGACTAGAATCACCTGCATCTTGTGAAGATACTTTGTGAGTCCTTTCTGAAGAATAAGCAGTATCAGGTTGTCTGCTCTTCTTGGGTATTTTCCACTGGAATCTGAGGCAGCATTCTTTGGCACATGCACCTCCCAGATTCTCTCCCTCAGACAGGGGAGCATCTGTTCCTCATGGCTGAAGCACAAGTCTGTATAGAGGAGGAGAATTTTTTTCCTCGCCTCCTTGAGGCTTTTGCTAGTTCCATCCACTGACCATGGCCTCCTCCCAAAGCCAGTAAGAGATGAGAGAGCAACCACCTTGCTCTTTCTCTTTTTCATCTTTATCTTTTTGCAGGAAAACTGCTTTACACTTCTTTTTCCCTGCATCATCACAAGCACATTGGCCTTCGGAAAGGAAATACAGCATGTGACAGAAAAGATCAAAAAACCAACGACCAACAGAAGAAAATCTACACAAGACTTTAACAAGCTACAAGCCCTACCTGAATCATCTTCTCACTTATCTCAACCCTTTTGTTTCATGCCAAAATAAATTGTCGTAATTAACACACCTGTTTCACTGTCCTACATTGTGCACCAAAAAGTATGTAATAGTTTAGCACAAGGTCCAAACCACCTGGTCCCCCAATTCAAGTGTGGGGAACAGTAACACATGAAACTCAGGGTTGAGATAAAGAGATAAGAGTTTAATATAACATGAGATATCGTAATCACAATTTATAATTACTTTAGCTAATAATCTAATCTAATAACCTATAATACAATGCATGATTACCCTACCTGAGCCTACTTGCAAAGGCAGCACAATGAAATAGAAATGGGATAAACAATAGCATAAATCAGAAAACCCACCTGTTCTGCCACCATGCCTCCAGAGAGCCACCCATACCCAAGTACACAGAACCAGTAGACGGAACAGGAAGCCTCCCATGTTGCAATCTGGACTTGAAGCCCCATAATACTTTGCTCCAGGATCAATTCAATCCATGACACACATATACTTTAATGTAGCACAAAGCGAGCCCTGGAATTAGAGCTGCCACCAGCAACACACTCTCTGGCACTCCTACAACTAGTGCAGATCCACAGTCACAATGCAGTGCTGGAGAGCAGCTTCAGGTCCCAGCTAGAAGCTGCACTGCTCTGTGTGGGCACATCATCTGAGAGATCAGTCATGGAGCTACACTGCAGGGTGCAGGCTTTTTTAACACTTGGCAGTTCCACTAAACTTTTATATGCTTAATGAATATATACATGAAAGAGAAATTGAGTTTTTCTTCCAAATGCCATACCTTCTCATTGATTTAGGAAGCACATTTAGAATTTTTAACTTTCACATTAAAGACCTGTTTACCATATTGGAGGAAACAAAAAAGCAACAGCAAAAAAACCCACACCACAATAAACAGTCATTCTCTACAGAAATGAGATGACATGCTTAAGTCCAATTTTCCACACTTACAACTACGTAAGTTTCTCTATTCATACAGCTGTCATCAGGCTCATGCTTGTAGAATCAGCCCCACAGTCATAGCTGCTGTCAAGCAGAATAACCTGCTATTCTCAATTTATTTACTACATTGTAACAGCAACTGTCCTTAATATGTCTTATTAAAGAGTCCCAAGACATGTACTGACCAACCTACGTTTACATCCACAAAATAGAAAATACAAGGACAGAGATGTTGGACATGAAGACTTATCCATACTTTGAGATTAATTTGTTAAGTCTGTACCGAATGCAAACCTTGTTTGGCAAGAGAAAATCATATGTTCACTGCATCATTTAAATACTTTCCAGCTACCAAAACAACCTTTTCATTCAAAGCATTAAACAATTTTTGTCACTTAAACAGACAAAGCACCAATGAAGTGTATAAAAAAAAGGAAAACATAAATAAATACACTACGATTCTTTGTTTTCAAGGTGCAAATTTGTTTCTCCATCCAAGCAGCAAAGTGAAACACAGAGTGAAGCTGTCAAGCCTTTGGCACTGTTATAACTTGGGAATTTGACAGTGCTAAATGAAGCATGTAGCTCTTCCCAGTGAACTGAAAGTCACACAATTGAGATTGCATACAATGTATGGCCTACCATAGGAGATCTTCCATAGGCAACCACAGCAGCTGCAGCAGCAGCACTCATCTGAGGTGACATATTGTGCAGACTGGCATAGGCTGCCCCTGGACTGGTTAATTCTCCATTCATGCCAGCATGAGGTACCATTCCAAATGGAGCAGGGTATGGTCCTGGTACTGCCAATGGTGTCCGCAAACCTGCAGCTACAAAACAATGACATCAAGTGGTTTTATTTATATATTACCACATATAGGAAAGAAAACAGACCTTTTTTACCCCTACAATACCTAACCTTCCCTTCTCACATATGCTGCCAATAAACATTGTCATAATTTATTAAACCACTATCTCTTTTCACTCAGTATAAATGAGCTCTACTGAACTTGCTGTTTCACCTAACCATCTCATATAAAATTTTCTATTTCCATTTCTTTAATATTTCCCTGTTTATATAAATCTCTCCTTTGTCAAATGAAACAGTAAAGCTGACAGACAGAACATGTCTAAAGCAACTGTGCTGTACCAGTCTGAATAGAGAAAGTAAACTTCCTGAAGGTGGCGAGACACTGGAACGGGTTGCCCAGGTAGGTTGTGGCTGCTACCTCCCTGGAGGTGTTCAAGGCCAGGCTGGATGAGGTCTTGAGTGACCTGATCTAGTGGGAGGTGTCCCTGCCTATGTCGGGGAGTTAGAAGTGAATGATCTTTGAGGTCTCTTCCAACCTAAACCATTCTATGATTCTATGATATATTTGTCAACATCTGCACTGAAGAAGATATTAGTAGACTCAGCTGATGAAAAGATTGCATTAAGGGCAAGTCTCAAATTAGTGAGAAGTCTTTATATTGCTTTCAGTTTCTGAATTATTTGCAAAACAGATAGACAAAAGTAAAACAAAGAAGGATAAGAGATAGAAAGATATTCAAGCTCTTTGATAATCCAAACATCTGCTTCTCATCAAGCTCTCTCTTGATATTGAGAGCAAAGCAACATATTTAGTTAACATTCACTTAGAATTTTTTTTTTTAATTATGGAACCATAAAAACACATGACATAATGCATTACCAGCTTGGTTAACCAGAGGGTCCATTGTTGGAGGCTTGCCAAGGCCTGGACGATGTCCTGGAGTTGCACTTGTGCCTGGGGCTGGCACATCACTTCGAGGAGTTGGTGTGCTGGATTTCAGAACAGGCGTGCTGGCTTTTTCATGCTGGTATCATTAAACATATTAAATAAGTATTATTTTTAATCTAGGCCATATTATACAATTTATCACAACAGCAACTGGGATGCTGGGCACCTACCACATTTTCCCTCAGCCAATTTTCATAAATCCATGCAATGCTCACAAAATTAACTTGTGAGAGAGAAATGCTGACCTTTTTGAATGCTGCCAAAATTAAAATAATGCATAGAAAGTTATTTTTCCTTCTACCACTGGAATGAAGGAAAAAAAATGCCAGAGCTATTTTTTTTTCAGTACAATGCAGTATGCATCAGCAATTTATTTTAGCTTGAAGTCATTATTGACAAAACCAAAATATCACCATACTTGATAGCATCAAAAAATTGTGACAAAACATACAGAGAATCTGATCAAATTACTACTGATATTGCAGAAGAACTTTTCTAACAGTTACAGCTTATTTAGAAGAGTTTAAAAAAATCATGGAGAACTTCTGTATACAGACCCTGTTTAACTGGTGAAGAAAAAATAATGCTTAAGCTGCTCTTGTACTTGTAATAAATTTGCAACTCACTTAACAACAACATAGGAAATGAAAGAAATACAAATTAAGGAGAAAATGTTGTTGAAGAACAAAAGCAGAAGAATATTATAAAAGTGCGGAAAAATAGCAGTCTATTTCTGCTTCAAATGTTTAAAGGCACACATGTACTTTTTTGCCACAAGCAGTTGCAGAATGTACAATGTACTTTACAAAAAGGAAGAGTATTTATCTTTACAACAGGCTGCTACCCACAAGACTAATTTCTTTGGATTTGAGGGAAGTGGAACTTCCTGAAGAGGCCGTAGATGCTGGACTGCTAGAGGCATCTTTCTTCAGCAGGCGGGTTTTATCTATACCATTTTCATGTGGTGAATGAGTGGGACTTGCCCTTGGGGAAGAAGGATCCTAAAACAATGGATAGGGAAGAACAGCACAGAACTGTGTCATGGATTGCTACACAAACACCATTAAAGAGTCTATGGGAAAAAAAAATATTAGAAGAATTTAAGTAGTACATTCAAATGACAAATTTTGTTTCCTCTATAGAAAAAAAATTGAAATCCCTTCATCGATTTAGAGACAGAAGCAAGTTCTATTTTACACTATGTGTAATCATAAATGGGCTCCAAATACAAAGCTTGCAATCAAAGTATACCTAAATACAAATTAAGGCAAGCACGCATAAACTGCAGTTATTGTTGGTCTTTCTTGCTCTAAGTTCACATTGTTTATTCCATGTATGTTCTCCATGCCCTTGTGACAACAAGTATTTCAATCTCTTTTAGGCCACGCAAACCTTACTTATCTCTGAAAAGATGCATGCTTTATATGCCATTGTACCTCACTTCTTGCTAAATACCATCTGCAATTACCTTGCCTTGCTACTTAAACCTACAAGAAAAACTGATTATTTTCCTCTATTCCAGAGGCACTCTGCACATTTACTTTAGCCTAAATAGCCATGGAAGCAAGCTACAATACCATCAGAACTCTGCAGGTTCCTTAGGCTCTTTTTGCTCATGAGAATAGCAGCAGGGAGGAAGCAATCCTCACAAGAGGGCACTATGTCTACTGATTGATTATTGAGCAATTTCATTTTAAGTAGGGCTTCTGAATGAATCACTAAAATCCCTGATTGGATACCTATTTTTCTACTTGGCCGACATCATTGGGCACTTGGAACAGATGAAGACAGCTCTTTTGTCAGCTTCTCTCCCTGTGCTTTTCACAGAGCAGAACAACCTCACCACCACTTTTGGGCTTCCCAAATTACTTTGTTTTATGAAGGAAAGTGAAAGCACATCCCTTTCACCCTCATGCCACTGACAAATCACTGCCCTGGAGATACAAAAAAGTGACTACAACCTCTGGAAAGTTTGGTGAACTCACTGGAGTCAGCTGAAGTTGAAATGATGTCTTCAACAAAGGATGTTATTTTTTTTTTTTTTTTAAGGTACCAAAAATGTTTGAAATAGTGGCCCTCCTATTAAGTGCAAAGTTAGGTAATGTCTTTCTTTTTCAGTTGAAGATAGTAACTAGATAAACCTCAGCCCTCCATCTACATTTTTCAACTCCCTCCACTAAAGAGCAGCTGTGAAAATGTTAACTGTGGAGGAAACAGACCTGGACAAAGCAGAAGAAAAAGCTGAGAAATTAACCAAATAAAGCTCAGAGGAAGGCATATTAACCAGAACACAAGTGAAAAAGCATTTGTGAATATTTTAACATATCCACAGAGGGGGTATTTTTTGTTCTAAAAATTTACATGTACTTTTCCTTTAATCTTTGGGCAAATGTCAAGACTACAAAGATGAAAAAAGTTACCTCATTGGATACATCTACAACCAAGTTATCGTCACTCTTGTCCCCATCACTGTCCTATTAAAAATAAATAAATAGTGTTCATTTCAATGAGAACATTAACAGCCCAAATGAGAAAGACTACACATCTACTAATTTTTTTTTGTTTTTCCTGAACAATTAAGTTATAAGCAATAAGGAAAACAATGAACACAAAAAAAAACCCACCTTATTTCTGCATCAGCAATAAAACCCCAATAAAGTAGAGCTAAGTAAAAAGTGGTGGTCTCTCCATCAGTACAAAATGGTCCAAACAGTCTTACTACTCCTAAAAGATATACTCATCATGTTCATATGCTAATTTTACATGTTAATCTTAAGGAAAGGACTGCTTGTGTATTTAAAAAAAAAAAAACAACCCAATGGATCTTAGAAAGCTAGAGGGTTTTGGCATTTTATTGATGAATCAACTTTGTCAAGGTGTTAGGACAATTTTGCTTTTTTTCCAGAAAGTAAAGTTTTGAAATTGAAAGTTCCAAGGAAAGTGCCAAGGCATTTCAGTATTTTTCCTTATAAAAAATAAAATACCTTGACATTTCTAAATAGAAAAGCTTTATTGTGCCTTGACAAGGTGCATTTTGACTGTTTCACCAAAGTCTGTGCTCACCTGTGCTGCTCCAGTGCCTCCTCACCCCTATCTCCAACATGATCTGGGATGTCCTATTAGACATACTCTACACTACACAGTGGACTAGTGATTTCCTCAGGGCAACCTGGTGACTCAGCCAGAAGGTGAGTCTTGACTCAAATCAAAACATGTAAACAATAATATCAAGTGACTATCATGTGGGAAGTTTTGACATTTCGAATAACAATGCCTGTAGTTAAAAAGTTTCTAAGCAAACAAATCAGACATACAAGATGGTTCAAACTGTCCCACAGCCCTAGCCCAGTGTCTGGGCTACCACACCTAACACTGACACACAGAAAGTGAAACACCAGTTCCTTCCTCTTGCTTCAGGCCATAAACTTTTTTTTTTTTTTTAATACAACAAACAAAACAAAACAACCCAACCACCCCAACAGATAGTTTCAGCCCTTTCTTTCTGCATTATCAGCTGAGTATTTCTCCAAAGAATTCTGTAAACATATGAGAGATACAAGAGTGCCACTGAAGACAGAATGGTGTCTGTATTTGTTACTCAGGAAGCTGTAAGAACAAAAGGTACAAAAAGAGATGCTACAGCAAAGCTTCAGTCCTAGTTATTTGCTATCTCTGGAAACGTATGAAGCACCCAGAATGTAAGAATAGGTTAGGACATATTTTAGCATGTGGGAGCGCAGTAGAAAGGACTCTTTTTCACCATAAATACTGACCCTGAATAGGGAAAAAATAGCCATAAAGATTTGATGAGATGCACTCCATTGACTTTGTCATCCTATTGCTACTGTTAGTATCAGAAGATTCTCCTCACTAACAAACTCACAGCTTGAAACTACACAGGCCCTGCCATGAAAATTAGTCAGTCAAAAAAATTGAAAAACAAACAAACTGCATTTTGCACCTTCTTTCAAAGATCAGCAATTCCTACAACACATTTATCTTCTTTCAGTCAGAACCAGTACTTCCTCATCCATGAAAATGCCTTATCTAAAATGAGCTGAAAATCAGCAGCTGTGTATTTGCAGAGCAGTAGAACCTCTAAAAATAAAGATCTTCAGATTAGAATAGATCTGGAACTTTCAAACATCCCCGTTTTGCACAATTCTTTATTTTGATTCTGCCTTTATCTGCAAAATTCATTTCAAGTGAACAGCAAATAGTACCACACATTTAGAATAAACTGATTCTACAGTGCAATAGTATCCTTTTGATTTTTTTCCAGTAGAAGTACAAGAGAAACAAGAAAAGTAAGGTTTTTCCTTCCTCCATA